>PVJA010005400.1:13152-79469 GCA_004027025.1 Myocastor coypus
CTTCTTCTTCTTCTTCTTCTTCTTCTTCTTCTTCTTCTTCTTCTTCTTCTTCTTCTTCTTCTTCTTCTTCTTCTTCTTCTTCTTCTTCTTCTTCTTCTTCTTCTTTTCTTCTTCTTCTTTCAGCTTGAGGTGTAGCATAAAATTGCTCATTTGGGCTCCTTCTGTTTTCCTAATGTGAGAATTTACTCCTGTAAATTTCCCTCTTAAAACAGGTTTTGTTGCAACCAACTGGTTCTGGTAAGATGTATCTGCATTTTACTTGATGGTAAACATTGATTGATTTCTTCTTCCATTATATCTGTGGCCCACTGAGTGTTCAAGAGGGCTTCATTTAGTTCTCATGTTTTAGGGAGTTTTTGCTGTCTCTTTTGTCAATACTTTCCAGTTTCTTTGCACTATTGTCAGATAATATGTATGGGATAATTCTGATTCCTTTGCATTTACTTAAACATGTTCTATGTGCTTAGGGTCCATTTTGGAGAACAGCTCATGTGTCGTTGGGAATAAGGTGTATTCTGATGCTGTTGGATACAGTAGTCTGTAAAGGTTAACTGAGTCCATTTTTTTCACAAGTTTAATTTTGATCTTTTGTTTCTTTGCTGATTTTTTTTTTTTTTTTTTTTTTTGCAGTTGATCTTTCTCTTTGTGTCGACGTGGTGGTTCAAGGTTCCTAGCATAATTACATTATTTCTCATTTGATTTTTCATATTTATTAAAATTTGTCTTATAGGTTGTTCCTCGTACATTGCATACTTACATATTTATAATTGGTATGTCTTCCTCTTGCAGTGCAATTTTTCCCTGACAAGTATGTAGAGACCTTTATCTCTTTTAATCACACGTGGTTTGAAGTTGGCATGGCCGGCAACCAGAATAGATACCCATGCTTTTTTTTTTTTTTTTTTTTTGAGTCAGGGTCTCGCTATTTCAGGCTGGCCTTGAGCTCACTTTGGTAGTCCAGGCTGGTTTCAAACTCACACTGATCCTCCTGCCTCAGCCTCCCAAGTGCTGGGATTACAGGCATGTGCCACCATGCCTGGCCCATACCCATGCTTTTTTATGGATTCTTGTTGCATGGAGTATTGTTCTCTATTTTTTTGACATTTAGCCTATGAATTTCTTTTTGTGTTAAATGTGTTTCTTGTGTATAACATATTGTTGTATTTAGTTTCTTGGTATACTTTTCTAGTCTACTTCTTTTGATTGGTGAATTGAGGCCATTTATGTTATTTTTCTACTGTAGTATGCCTACTTCCCTATGTTTAAATGCTTGCTCTGCTTCTTGGCTCTTTTCTGTTGCTATACTTGAAGTTATGGTCATTTTTATCTCTGTCTAAAATATCTGTCAATACTCTTTGTAAGGTTGGTTTGGTGATCATGATTTCTTCAGTTGTTCGTTTTCATGGAAGAATCTTACCTCTCCATGAAATTTGATAGATAGATTTGCAAGGCACATAAATCTGAGTTGGAAGTCCTTTTCATACAGGCCCTGTGATATCTCACTTTCAGTTTTTCTTGATTTGATGGTCTCTGTTGAGAAATCTGCCAAGATTCTGATGAACTTTCAACTATAGGTGACTTGTTTATTCTCTCTAACAGCTTTTAATATCTTGTTATTTTGTTCAGTTTCTAGGACCTTGCTTATTGTGTGGTTTGCCAATTTTCAATGGGATTCTTGATGTCCTGGATATCTGTTTCATGCACGCTAAGTCTTTCCTGTATTGTTCTTTCGATGTTTCCATCATTTTTATATTCCCCTCTTTTTTTTATCATCTATGTCTTTAGATTATTGAACATTTTTTTCATGATAATTGTCACTTCCTTTTTACCTGAGAGATTATTTATGATCTGATTTTCTCCATAGTCTGATGGACTTGTTTCTGTACTTCATTTACTATCATTTCAAAAACATCAGGTGTGTGACTTTCAAATTCTTCTTTGACTTTGTTTCCTGAACTTACCTTGGCTGGGCTGGAGGTCTGAGATCGTTTTCACCCCTTCTTTTTAACATTTTTGAAGCTCCAATTGATCACCTTTTCTCTTCAGTGATGGTAGTGGGGAACGGTGAAGATGAACAAGGCTACCATGAGTGTGGGATAGCAAGGCAGGTTCACCAATTCTCCCACTGTGTGGGATTCTAGGTGGCTTACACCTATGGGCGAGTGGAGCAGGCTGCAGCTCGGGAAGTACCTGATAGTGATGAGGGCATCAGAGGTTCTACAAGGCTCTCTCAGTCATGGCTGGACACAGGGTAGGAATCAGTAAGACTCCTGTTACCTTGTTTGTTTTTGGTCTTTTGTCATTTTATTGATTTTTTTGGTGGAACTGTTTTTTACAGGAGGTTTTATTCTTTTTTTGGTGCTGAGGACCGAACCCAAGGCTTCCAGGTCGCTAGGCAAGCATTCTACCGCTGAGCCAAATCCCCAGCCCCAGTAAGACTCCTATTGCTGGTAGGAGAGGCAGCAACAGCTCAGGAGAGTTACAGTGATGGCAATATTGAGAAATGCAACCCCAGCTCAGCGAAGCTCTGCAAAGGCAGCAGAGTCAGGGCAGGGTTCCCTCGGTCCCACAGCTGTTATCTCTGCATCTAGCTTGTAGCATGGTGGGAGAAGAGGCCACAGATCAGTTCATCTCAGCTCTGGCAAGTGTGTGTGGTGGTGTGGAGCAGAGCTTACAGGTCCCCCATTAGATGTTTTCATTTCTCATTTTACTCTACTAAGTGCATAGAACTAACTTTCCAAGTGGTTATAAACATGAAATGCAAAATGAACAAATGCCAGGAACAATTGAAACCTAACATATAATGTAATATTTAATATATCTCACAAAATGAATATATATATATATATATATATATATATATATATATATATATATATTTTTTTTTTTTTTTTTTTTTTTTTTTTTTTTTTTTTTTTTTTTTTTTTTTTTTTTTTTTTTTTTTTTTTTTTTTTTTTTTTTTTTAGATGTCTTTGAGTGTTTCCTGGGCTGTGGGAAACTCAGATGTTTTCCTACTTCAGGTCCAAGTCAACAATTACTACATAGTTCCATCTGGGATTAATATGAAAGTTGAGTCATGATCATCATTACTGAGTACAACAGACTTCTCTGTAGCTGTTTTGCTGTCAGTTCCCATCTGCTCTCTTAGACCTTAAGGTTGCATGTTTCATCCCTATTCCCTGATTAAAGTTAAAAATATAACAGCATTAATAGGCTATAAATCATCTCCCTCCTAAAGGTGCATACCATAATAGCAGCACAGCCTTACCACCGTTATGGATGACTATTTCATACAATTGATGTATTTTCTAAGCTCATCAAAGTGCTTCTAACTTGTAACAGTGCAAGGAACATCTGTCATTTTTCGTCTCAAACATCCATCAAGCAAAATTATTAAATCAACATGCATCACTATGTATAATAGAACTAAAATCATTGTTATAGAACATAATTCTGGAATTGATTTTTTTCCCTGCTTTGAAAATAAACAACTTCGCTTTGTGCTCATGGTTATGTAACAGCAGGAGATCATCGTCTTGTGACAAAACTCTTTTATTGACATTATCTCTAAATGTTCTCTTGATGGGATATATAAAATTTAATATACATTCAATTTAGAAAAGTTCCATTCATTCCATACTGACATATATCTATCGTTCTATTAGTTTTATAGGCGCCATTTGAACCCGATGTCATATTTGTCTCTGTAATGTTGTTTACTTCCTGCTTCAGACAGTCAGCATGTACGTTGCACTGATGAAAATTCTAATGAGAGACACTGACTTTGACACCAAACATTTGGAGGACGAATCCAATAGTATGATCTTGCACAAAGGGCTTTCTGCCTTTCAAGTTTACTTATCCGTTAAATAGAGATAATCATGATAATATGTAGTTCATCCGATGCTGCCTGGAATGAAGTTCATACATTTAAGGTGCTTAGATTATCAGAAACTTATCTAGCAGGTACTAAGAGTGATACGGTAAACATTCAGTTTGTAGTTTTTACCCTTTATTTCTTACTTTTCTTCATTTCTGAGATATATAGCCCAGAACTGCACATTTTAATTATATGAGCTGCCATCTGCTGATAAACATATATTACCTTTCAGGTGTTTTGTGTATTAAATAAAGAAATAAAGAAATACTTGTAATTACTCTTAACTACTGCTTGCCCTGTGCATGTAGTTTCCTCCTTCAGGTTCATTCTTTTCCTCTCTCTGATGTGTGCCTAAGAAAGCTGGCATCTACAGGTGCATCCATCTGCGCCCTTGCCCTGAGGCTGCCTGCCAAGTTTCACACCGGTTGCATAGTGAAAATCAAGGGCCAATTAAGGGTTTGTTCAGAGGTAGAGTGTTTGCCTAGCACGTGCATGACACTGGCCTCTAACCAGTGTTATTTGAACTGCCATTTGAAAAGATAAAAGGCGACAAAATTCATTCATTCATTGCCTTACCTCTGTCTGTGCCAGGCCACAGGGCCTGTGATTGTGTGTGTGTGTGTGTGTGTGTCTATGTGTGTGTGTGTGTGTTTGTATACTGAGGGTCACAGCCCTATACAAAAAGCTCTTATTATTCTAGTTCTGAAACTTGCTTCTTCTCCTATCTTGGACTGTCCCACTTGTGCTCTTTCTTTCTTTCTGAGGAATAACTGCAGACCATGGCAGGAATGCAATATTCTGAGATAAGAAATTGCTGGTCAGAACAGTGTGGACTCTGTTTCAGTCCTTCCTAGGGCTTCAGCATCCAACATTTTTTCCCCCAATATGCATTGTAGCCCCAGGTAGCTTCCTAGAGTGCCTCGGTTAAGATGCAAAAGTCATGTATACAGTGAAACTCTGTCAGCCTACGGTGGTTTTCTTGGTTCTCAGGGGATTAGCTCCTCCAGAGTTCTAGGTTTCTGCTTTTCCTTGTTGCATAGATGTAAGCAACATATACACTTCACCTAACTTAGGTGCATAAGTGCCTGGTCTCAGTGGACCAAAACAGTTCTGTAACGAGTGCACAATGCAGCTGCTTGATAAGACATTTAGGTAGTAACTTCCAGCTCTGGCCAGGAGGCCTGTGGACTTAGATAGGCTTTGAGAGTTTCTCGAAGTCATGCTAGCAAATACTAACTTTGTTAAATTGTCTTGAATCACCTAATTTTGGTCAATTTTCCATCTAGATCTTACCTAACACTTAAACTTAACATTGTGTAAATAGTTATCTAAGAGAGGTGAAATGTTAAGTATTTCTGGGAGACAAATTTTATGACTATTAATATTCTTCAAGATGTTATAGATGACATTTGAAATGCATGATTTATGTGGAACTATTTTGAAGATGTGAAAGTAGTTGTCAACCTTCGTAATAAAAACTTTTAAAAAATTGCTACAAAGTAGAGTGCCTTTTGGAAACATAAGGTCAGATTAGCATTCATTTGGAGTTCACAAGGTAGCTGAACATAGATTTGAATTGTAAAGTAGCTGTAATTATCTTTTTAACAGGCACAGTAACTCTTTTTGGAAACTAGAACTGTAATTATAGACGTTGTGTTCAGTGCAGACTTCAATGGTTTTGACAGGTTAGGAGATAAAAAGATACACAAGGACTTCCTGTTGTTGGTCTCACGTTTTGTTTCTTCTTGTCTTTTTACATCTAAGACTATGACTCAGCTGGGATTTGCACTTCATTATACATGACACATTGTTCTCTTTAGAGGAATAAAGAAATGATGCCTTCACGGAACAAGGTTGATTCTTAGAGCTAGCAAGTAATTTATTGTTTGCCTGATGATACTAATCTTTCTAAATAATAAAATGTGCCAAGACATTGCAAGTTTAGCGGAGACAAATAAATAACAATAGAGAATAATCATAGCGAGAATGAAATAATTTGTAATAATGAGATGTAACAGACATACAGAAAAGCACAGAACATGCCATAAAACTAAGGAAAAATTCTTTATCAGAGATTTAAAGGTAAATTTATCTTTGGAATGACATTTTGGGAGCTTAGAATATATGAAAATTGCCACTAGAGTAATGCTTTGTCGTACAAGTAATTCTACCTCAATCAGAAGATAAATATTCATAGTCAAGAAAATTATGAATGGAGGAAACAATTCTTTGTTCTTAGCTTTCAAATCCCCAATTTCTCTTACATGTTAAATTTCTAGTTAATCTCATACCTTCTAGCAATTTGATTAATAACTCCTAGCACATATGTGAATATAAGGAAAAGATTTTGCTTCATTTTTGTGGGTAAAAATACCAAGACTAATAAAACAGAAATGCCATTATAAACTTCTTTTCTATTTTAATCAGAGAATATTGAAAATATTGAAAAATATTGTTGTTGTAATTACCCAAGGTTCTGGGCAATGGTATGGATATGCCAAGGAAATAAAGATATATTTTAGAAAATTGAATAAAAATAATGAGAAGGTTAAAGCAGGGTGTGGTGGCACGTGCCTGTAATCCCAGCACTTGGGAGGCTGAGGCAGGAGGATCGATGTGAATTTGAGGTCGGCCTGGGCTGCAAAAGTGACCTCAGGACCAGCCTGAACTACATAGTGAGACCTTGTCTCAAAACAAAATAGAACACAAAGCAAAGAAAACAAAACAAAACAGCACTAACAACAAAATGAAATGAGAAAACTGATCTGACATTTTTAAGGGGAAATTTTAGTGGAAGATGAAAAGGTTCCATGATACTCCAGCTGATGACTATATTTAAAATTACTTCATTTTCTCAACTATGTATAACATAATGACATGAAATATATGATTACCATTTCATCTACTTTCACACATGGGGAGTCTGAAATTTAAAGCAGATTAAGCAAACAAATCATGACAACAATCCTGAGGTTCCTCATAGCCTGCTGAAGATACAGTTTAGTTGGTGGGCTTCTGTGAGAGAGCGGGCTATTTCAGTTGATCCATGGGTTTTCTGAGCTAGATATGAAAGCTGTGCTATGAGTGATTGTCTTCTGACCCTGCTCGCTTCTTTCCTGCATGTTTGTATATCACTATGGATAAATGTCTTTAAATAAATGATAAATGTCATTTAAAATAAATGCTTCGTTTTAAAGGAAGGACATGGTCATTTTTCAATTGATTCATACTTTGATTAACAATTGCATTGTTTTGTCAATAAAGTACAGAAGAGTATATGCATTATAAATTATATACCTTATTGTATATATTTTTATTGTAAAAATAAGTGGTAGTTTTTTTACAATAATTAAGAAAATCAAATTTTCTCTCTAAATTATTCATTAAACTTTTAAAGCTTAGTTTTCCTGTTTGTAGCAAAAAGGGTAAGAAAAAATAATAATGTTATTTCTTTTTTATTTCACTGTGTTTTTAACACTGTGCACATGTAGGTAGGACATTTTTTCCTAATAAAGATACATCTATTGGAAAATATTAGTGTATCCTCAGGAAATGGACAAAAGCTGATTTTTTGAAAGAAGATTTACTTTTAGTAAAAAAGAATAAAACAAAATACATGTAGAAAAAAGTGAAAGATTAGAAACAAGGATAATTTATCTTTTTAAGGGAACATGAATTTAAAAAATTATATTTGAAGATAAAAACATATTGACACTTATATTGGTGATGATGAAGTGTCCCAGGTACATGGGGTAGAACAGAGAGGCAAACTTGGACTATATTATGCTATTGTTCTAGCCTTTCTCTCAACACTCTTTCCCCCCATTATTATTTTGTGAACAAATAAAAGAGAAGGCACTTTGATGTGAATGTCCTGGATTCTTACACGGCACGTGGCTGAGCTCCGCACGAAGCTGACGACCCCAAATCTACAGCTTCGTTGTGTTAGACTTGGGAAGCCTTTCTCTGTGAGCACTCCGAAGTGGCAGCCAGCATTTGCCACACGCTTACCAGGTGCTTCAGGTGTAGGCCATAACCTGCTGCAGAGAAATTTAAAACTGTTCAACCAGTGAGAGGAAGTTGACTCATTATATTAATTGATATAATTTCTCTCTCTGGGAAAGAAGTCATAAAAGATTTAAGAATGGTGAGAATCCATCTGACAAGATGAGGCTGAAATTGAAGGACAATCACCATTAGGGAACTTTGTGAATAACTTAGTTTGGGGCCATAGGAGACATCCTAGACCTTAGTAATTACAAAAATATGTGACTCATTATCAGCCGTTCAGATAGTGTTGAACTTACCAGAAGTCTTATCATTTGCTCCTTTTTGTCACTTGTTAGATTTGATATACAAAGTCAGTTTTAAATACGTCCACAGCACACATATACACACAGGAGACTGAAAGGAGGCAACACCAATAAGGGTATAAAAGCTTTGAAAGTAACCATTGTGTACACAAGAATATATTGGATTTCACTATGGAGATGCAATATTCCTTTAGAGTTCAAAGTTTGAGCTCAAGAGCAACCTGATATGGGTGAAGATACATATATATCTGTATCTATATCTATATCTATATCTATATCTATATCTATATCTATCTATATATATCTGTCTCTATCTCTATCATCTATATCTATATCTATATCTATATCTATATCTATATCTAAAATCTCCTTTAGGAGGCATATGACAGGTTTCTAATGAACTCTACTGAAATATTATCTCTGAGAGACAAAACAGAATCTAACTAAAATACCTATTCTATCGTAAGTAAATTTAAGAGGCTTCTCAATAAGCTGAGGAGCTCAGCAGAGGTCACTTTAGAATGGGATTCGACTGTAAAACTGCACTACTGGTGCACTGTAATCAGGAGAAAGGCACAGGTGAGTCTTTCGACAGACACTGCAGTCCTGAGAATAACATGCGGCTGCCATTGGTGTGCGCTAAAAGGACTAATTATTTTTCTTGCTAAGACAAAGCAAGTGGCCTTGCTGGCTGATGTGACTTTCTGGAAATTTTGCTCAGTTTGTCTAGCAGAAGGTAGAATTTTGGGAACGGAAAAAGAGACCTGCAAGTTTTGTGTTACTGAAAATGAGCAGAGCTAACAGAGTAGCTGGTAATGAAAGAAGAATTACTGCTTTCATGTCTAAGCTTATGTTTGGTTTATACTAATAATTTTGTTTTGTTATTTGGAAAGTTGATTCTAGAAAACTGGATTTTGTGTGTGTGTGTGTCTGTGTGTGTGTTACCCTGGATCAAAGACAGGACCTTCTACTTGCCTGGCAAACACTTATTCTACTGATAAAAATAGATTTTTGAAACTACTTTCATATAAAGAGTATAATTACAGAGCATGTTTTGGAATCCTGAAGATCAGTTAAAGTGAGCTTTGATGATATAGACCAGTTTCTATCTCAAAATACTACTTTTTCTCTTTATTTATTTATCTAATCATTTATTTGCATTTTTAGGGAAGGGTTTACAGGGTGTTGAGGGTCTCACTACTAGATCAGACTCATAGTGATCTCCCTGTTTACAGCATCCTGACAGCTAGAATTACAGGCCTGCACCACCACACCCAGCCTCAATCACCATCTCAGCTCACCCCGGAAGTGAGGATAGCAGTATTGGCCTGAGGATCAAACCTCCGGCGCCTGTGCCTGCTTGCAGGTGCTTTAATCTCCTGAGTTATTTGGCTGACCCTCAAAATACTATTGTAACACCAAGGAAAAGCATCTGATTTGGTTTCTGGAGGCTAGTACTTGAATGTATGAAGTTAGTACATACATATAAAATTACACAAGCCATACCATGATGGATAAATGATGAAATATTTCTTTAGCTTTAGTTGAAGTTGAAAATATGGTTTAAAATATACAGAGTATAAATAGAAAGGAAAACATCAGAAGCAGGATATGGTGGCACACCATGTTTGTAATCCCTGCACTCTGGAAGACTGAGGCAGGGGCACCTCAAGATGGACTCCTTCCAGGGATATTTAGCAAGTACTTGTCACAAAATAAAATTATTTTAAAAGTCTGGAAGTATAACTCAATGCAGAGATCCTGGATTTTTGAGAGAGCAAAAGACAGTATTTCTATGGTCACTCCGTGCCAGTTAGGAAACAGAGCTCTTCAGTGATCACTTCTCCACACTGAATCTGAGATGGGTCGTGATCTATCTTACCTGATAAACTATGGAAAGGATCATCATGCCAGGTTCATGTTTCAGCAGGCAGGAGCTCCTTCCTCTCTGAACGCTCCCTTTCCATCTACCTAACAGATTGCTTTGGAGAGATAACGTGATGAAGGCATTTGCCTAAGAGCGAGCTTGGGATACCACGGAGATGAGCCAAGATCCAGAAGTCCCTTCTCACAGGGGAGACTCCAGGTCTTTTAGCACGTGTTTCAGATATTATTTTCTCTTTGCTGAGACAAAATTCCTGATGTCCAAAATCAAGGAAGGAAAGGTTTATTTAACTCACAGTTTATGGAGATTTTAGTCCATACTCAGCTGGCTCCAAAGCAAGTGCCATGGCTAAAAGACATCAGCTCTTCATGGTGGTGAAGACCACAAAATCAACAGAAGCCAAAAGGGAGGGGCATAGGAGAAAACTCTTTCTGTGCTTTATATTGTACACAGGCTACCTGCCCTAGGGTGGGTGTAGCATTCACACCCATAATCCAATCATCAAACCATTAATCAATCACAAACACTAGAATCCCATTCCCATGACTACATAAGGTTTAGGGTTAATGTTTAGATCAGTGGTTCTCAACCTGTGGGTTGCAACCCTGGCGGGGGTTGAATGACCAAAACACAGGGGTCACCTAAAACCATCTGAAAATGCATATTTAAACCCGTGCTATGCCATGGTGAAATGCTATTTATTGGAATTAGTAATTTCAAGTAGCCACTAAAATTGTTTTTTTGGTTTGAGGTCACCGCAACATGAGGAACTGTATTGCAGGGTCACAGCATTAGAAAGGTTGGGAACCATTGGTCTAGATACAAACCATAAGAGCAGAGCTTCCCTCTGATAGCAATCATGTGTACAACATTGCAGGTGAAGCCAATATTGCATCTACTTACACAGCGTGGTTCAGGGAATCCACCCAACTAGATGCCTTAACTGTGTTCCTGTTGCTGAACACCGTGTGTGACACCCCCAACTTAAAGGAGAAAGAGTCCCATCTTGGGTTCTGGTTTTACTCCATGGTCTGGTTGGTTCCAAGGCAAAAACAAGATGGAAGAGGGCCTTGGAAGAGAGACAGCAAAGAGCAGAGTCTGGGAGGGAGACACAACCTTGCAGATCAGTCCCTCAGTGACCCTGGAATCACTTGTCACACCCCAACAACAAGTTAGGTGCTGAGTGTAGCACTCTCAAGATCCACTACATGATTCAGTGATATTTAGATATAAATAACAATACCGTGAAGGACTTAAAAGGAAAAGGAAGGCAAACGTGACTATGGCCCATAACAAAGTATTCTAGAGCAAACACTCATACTACAGTATTGTGCTTGGTGTAATAGCCAGCGGAAATCAGTGATATGGGAAACTAAAGCAGAGCATGGGAGCTAATGTGTCCCTGAATGCCTTAGCTGAGAGTGAAAGCTGAAATAATCACAGGGCTGCTGATTTCTCTGATCTAAGCTTGAGCACACCTAGTCATTACCATTGGTAACTATGTGAGAGGCAGAATGATCGCACAATTTTCAGATACTAAGATGGCAAAGATGTTTCTGTTTTGATGCTGGGCAATTTGATGTTATTACACAATGTGGTCTGTTGCTACCTGCTTTTTCTAGTGTCTTATAATAAATAAATTTAGTGCAAGAAAAGAAGCTATTATGCTTTCTGGATTTTATTGATGATCTTATGCAAGACTACTATAACCAATTTCTAACATAGTCGTAAATTGCATGTTCTTGTTGCAGTCAGTAAAGGAGGACTTAAATTTGTGCCTTGTTATAGTGCCTTCACAGATCTCTGATTATGCACAGTTGATACACTGTGTCAACTTGAGAAGTTTAGAAGTTTAATCAAGTGACTCAGCAGGGAGCCAGGGTTCCTAGTTTGTAAACATCATCATCCTATGAAAGAGAAGGGCAGGATATCATGTGAGTTCTATGCGTCCACCCCAGGGTAGCCTGCATACAGTGTAAGGAAGGGAGAGAGGCTTGCTAGAAGCAGCAGCTGCTGCCCCTTCCTTTGGTGCTTTCTGTTTTCTGCCACAATGAGCTTCAGCTGTCTTCTGTGTGCTACTCTGCCTCAGGGCCAGGCAAGTATGGATGGAAACCTTCACCAAATATGCGCTAAATAAACTTTTCCTTTCTTAATTCTGGGTGTTGGACATTTTGTCTCAGAAATTAGTGAAAAGTTACTGAGACACTGACCTTTGAGCCCCCATGGCTTGTCCATTGGTAATTCTGCCTTCTTTTGCAGGGATGCTAACATCTACTGTAGAAGTCCTTAGCTGATAAAATTTGTTTATTCTGTTGTCTCTTCGTAATTTAACCTAATATGACATTTTGTCCCCACTGAATTCAGATCTGCAACCTCTACTCTAAGATGCATTTAAGGATATTCATTGTTCTACTTGGAATCCCTTTGCCTCATAACATGTGGGATATAATAGAGAATTGGGAACTCTGACATTTTCCAATATTGAGCCTTTATAAAATAGAAAAATTGGGTTATATATATCCACTTACTTAAAGCTTCTCATTTCAGAGTTTCTGCCTAGACATGAATCTGTAACACCTATCTCAACATCGGTTTTCATTGAAATTTTCCTTCATATACCCTCATTGAAGTAAAAAGCCTATATTGAATTATCTTTCCTCGATTATAGAGGATCCTCCCATGCCCTTTTCTTCTGGGAATTCCTCCAGGGAGATACCAAAAAATAGTGTGTGCATCTGAACAGGAAGGTTGCTGACAGGCAAAAGAATGACCCTGAGCCGTCCAACTTTGGGAGTGAGTAAGTTATATATATTACACACAGTTACTTACGGAGTGGAGGGTGACCCATGGATTTCAGCACTGCCAAATTAACCAGCTAAAACACTACAGCAGCAACAAAAGCAAAAAGAGTCCTTGCAAAACGTACGTTCTCCAGTCCCCTCCATTTCTTCCCAGAAAATTCCACTAGTATCAAAAAGCCTTGTGTAGGGGCCAGATAGCTCCATGGCACAAGTGCATAGCACTGACCTGGCTGTGCTGTAGTCTAACATGGTCTCAGTCCATCGAAAATATTTCCCAGATAGCAGAACAGTCCTGTTACAAGAAGGAGTTGCTTTGTCAGAAATTTGGAAGAAAGTTCACACTATACCTCTCCTTTTCCTTTGAATATATTGCCTATCTTCTTTCTTGTGAAGCAGCAATTGAGTATTGAAATTACAGTACTCTTGCCTCCTGTGTCAAGAAAGCCCATATTTGTTCTGAGCCCAAATTTACTAAAGACGTATGTAGATATGAGAAAGCTGCACATGATCCTTGATATCATTGATTTTTCAATGAGAAGAAAAACCAGTAAAAGTATGTGGAGAAGAAGACTGCAGAAACTAAGAAATGTCAGAGAGAAAATAAAGCAACATGACTTGGGAGGTTAACACCAATAAGACAACCAGAGGAGACCATCCAGTGAAGAAACATTTGAACACACAAAAGAATAAAAAGTAAGAGAATAAAAACTTTATGGCTTATAGCTCAGTCTGTTTAAGTGAAAGAAAACAGTAAGAGAAAATATTTAGGTTAAGAAACAGTCAAAAGACATGTGATACACAAGAGGATATGCAAGGACATAAAATAACATTGGAGGCAGAGGCAATTAGGTCAAAGCACATAGCAGGCAGCAAGTCATAGGATTTTTTTTTTAACCCTAAGTAACATTTGGATCAGATGTAATTCTCCTACAATGGAAAAGATTTGGAATATTTCAAGCAGAGATGTGTCATAATCTGATTTCTATTTTTGAAAGAATTACTCTGGGAAGTCCTGGAACTGTATATGGAGAGAGGATAGCAGGGAAAGGAAACCAAACACAGAGATCAGTTGTATAGACATTTCTGAAATCTATCTGAGAAATGGTGATATATGGAGAAAAGGAATAAATAAGGGATGTAGTTTTGAGGTCTTTAGTAATTATTCAGTGTCTGGGTGCAGTGCATGAAAAAAGGATGAGTCTACAGTTTTGGTCTGGATGAATAGGTAGGCAATATGTTTTTTCCTGCAGAGATAGAAGAGATTAGGAAAATGACAATTTGGTCAAGGAAGACTGAAAATGATGTGTGTTCTATTTCTTTTGCTAAATCTAGGACTTCTTGTACAATATCTGAACTTCTGTTCAACTGAACTACCAAAAATACAGACTAACTTATGAATTTAAATATTAGAGAAAAGTTTTAAGTTGAAGTCAGAAAGTGAGATTAACCAATCATTTCAGTATTACAAATGAAGACAAGTAAAATGAAAATCTACGTATGATACAATTGTTTTACCATTTGAAATTGAGTATTGAAGAAGATGGTGAAGTTGGTTACTAAGGCAGTGGTTTGGAGGACATGTGAAAAAGAATTTCAGAAAGTAGGGATCTGCCAACCATGTATAGTGCTCCAAGTGGTATTTAAGATTAAGAGATGGAGAGCCGGGTGTGGTGGCGCATGCCCATAATCCCAACAATTGGGAGGCTGAGTCAGGAGTGCAAGGATCAATGCAAATTCGAGACCAGCCTAGGCTGCAAAAGTGAGTTCAGGGCCAACCTGAACAGCATAGTGAGACCCTATCTCAAAAAGGGAAATTAAAAAAAAAAGATGAAGTGATGCCCACCCTCTCTGTATCACCTTCAGGATGTACTTTCAATCATTCTCCAGCCTGTACTATACCACAGAAGGGGACATGTTAGTACCAATCAGCTCAGCCAAATTGCATCTCTATTTCTTTTGCTAAACTTTGGATGTTATAGTGAATTAGCTAACAGTGGAAAGCAAAGAGGCTTATTCTCATGTACTACTTCTTACAATTTTAACTAGAACTACCTATGCCCCTTGAAATGAAGATCTACTTAATCAGTACATGGGCCTCTCTGTGTGACCCTTTTCTTTTTAATTAGGAAATACATCCTTTGGTCATCATCCCTGGATTACTTCTAATCAATAAGAGTCCTATGATTAATTGATCTTGGATGGTACATAACGTGTGACCCTAGAAACATCTAACAGTTTGTAAATAAGCATAATATTCAGCTTTCCCTAAATTTAGGTTTGTATTCAGCCCTAATGGAATTTTTTTTCTTTTGTCTTTTTGAGACAGGGTCTCGCTACACAGCTAAAGCTGGCCTTGAGCTCACTTTTTGTAGCCGAGGCTGGTCTCAGACTCACACCGATTCTCCTGCCTGAGCTTCTCAATTGCTGGGACAAACAGACATGTGCCACCATAGCCTGGCTAGACTTGAATTTTTCTCATGTTTAATTTTCTTGAATGTATTCTTTTATCTCTGTCTTGCTGCAATCCTGAATGACACAATATGAAAAAATATGATACTAGACTTCAGTATGAATGTTGCAGGTGTCCTTGACAAGGCTAGTTTCAAGAACATGATGAAGTTGAATCCTAAAACAGACAGAAAGTTATGGGAGAATATATAAATGATGAAAGGAGGCTATAATTTCAGGATATTTTGCAGTAAAGAGAGAAGGACATGGAAGAAGTTTCTGGAGAAGTTGGCATGTGGTAAAGGAAATATTCTTGAAAAGAATACACTGGGGAAAAATCTTTAAAAATCCATTATTCTTCTGAGAGTGGTGATGTTTTGCACATATGGTGTCTAGTTATTGTGCCTTTTCATAGGGAAATGTCTTAGATATTTGAAATCTAAGCGATGAAAACAATGACCTCTATGAACATTGGAGAGAAAAGTCAAATATTCTGCTGCTTAGGTCAACAAGAGGAAAGTAAAGCAGGAAAGAGGACCCTTGAGTTTTTTCAACTTTTAAAAATTTTCATGGTAAGAAAGGATACGTGGATTGAAGGTAGAGGCTGTGATCACTGAGTTTCCTTTGTTAATGTTGTGTTTTGCTAAATAAATTATTATAGATCATGAGTATTAAAAGACACTATGCATCTAAATAGTTGCATATATGTTTGATCATTTATTTGATAATATACCTTACTTTATTTTATACAATTAATTACACTTGGTTTAAAAACTTGCTTTCAGTTTCTTCAAATTTATGCTTACGTACGCTTATGGCAGTTTGCGGCTTGTCTCACAAGCAAAAGTGTTGGTGAAAAATTCATCTGTGGGAAAACAACAAGAATGAGCTGCTGTATGATAAAAAATACCTAGGGGAAAGTAGGATCATGTAGAGATAATTGCTGAGAATCCCCTCTCAGGCCTCATTTATTCATTTCCCAGGGAAATTCATAAGAAGCTTTAAAGCAAAGGAAAACACGGCTGAGGGCAGAGAAACAAAACAGGTCTCAAGTTGAAAGTGTGGAGCATAAAAATGAGCACATCCCTTCAGCCTTCTGCCCTGTCAAACAATGATCACAATGATCTTGACCCCCATCACTGGTCTCTTGTGACTAGAGCAATTCTATGAGTCCCTCATTAGCTCAGTAGAGCTGTGAATTCCAGGCCACTACATTTGTGCCCTCTTTAATGGAGCTACTCATATTTATGGTAGTCTTCATGGATTCATTTGAATAATGGAATTGTGCTACTACACAGAAATATTAAGTTTTTGGATTTTTAAAAATTTTATTAAGCTATTACTAATTTTTCCAACCAATAGTTATTAAAATGATCAAGGTAAAATTGTTAACTTGTCAAATATTATAAAAATATTTATTTATTTATTTATTTGTTTGTTTATTTATTTATCTGATACATTGTCTAGCTATGCAGTTCAGACTCATAGAGATCTTCCTGTCTTATTCTCCTTGGTGCTGGGATCACAGTTGTACACCATAATGCCCAGTTCCACAACCAGCATGATGTATCCTGGGGTTCTAGGGATGGCATGATCCTGTGCTTGCCAGGCAGGCACTTAGACTGCCCAGTTATCTCCCTAGCCTCTTACCTTGTCAAATATTGAAGAATATAATGGATAAGATTCTAAAATATCATTCTGATGAATTATAAATAAACATAGTTTTTAATTATATTTATAAACTTCTAGGTTGATGAAAAGGTAGAGACGAATTTGAAAAAGCATTGAAAAGCTTATGAAGTTATATGGTTTACTGAATATTCAATCATTAAAAAAAAAGTTTCAGAGCAACAAAGATCCAGCCAAATATCTCAGTGAATTAAAGCACATGCAAGCAAATGAAGGGACTGGGGGTTCCATCCCCAGGCCTGCTGTGCCAGCCCCACCCCCAGGATACCCTGAGATGGCAATTGAGAGAGGGCATGATGGTGCACACCTGTAATTCCAACTCTTGGGAGGCTGTAAACAAGTGGATCACTGCAAGTCTGATCTAGTACTGAGACCCTAAACACCCTGGAGATCTTTCCCAAAAATTAAAAAAAAAATGAATATAACCAAACAAAAATCAAAATAGATTTAGAACAACAGACATGCTTTCTACTGGCAAAAGTTCATAAGAAGAAGGCAAGGTTATGTAGCAGAAATTTTTATTACCAATTCCTAAGTAGGAATTAGTAATACAGTAAGTAGTGAATTACTTCACTTACCTTGATGAAAGAGCAGCAAGAATTTTGCAAAGGAGTTATCTCATTACTCAAGTGTTATAATTCTAGAGTAACATTTTGTGATGCCAGGACAAATGGCAATGCTCTTACCAAGATAAGATAACCTGGCTTTTGACTTTCTACATAAAGTTGAAAACTATCTTCTGATATTTTCATATTTTGTATAGAGATGTACAGATTAATGGCTCGCTTGGATTTTAAACCATACAGAGGAAGTTTACCACTTGATCAGCTGGATATAAAAGATGTAACATGAATTTTTGTTTTTCAGACACAAATGAAATCAAGATTTCTTTTCTTTTCATTTTTAATGTGTGTGGTACAGGTCACACTACATAACTCAGAATGGAGTGATCCTCTTGTTTCAGCCTCCCCAGCACTGGCATTACAGTTGTGCATCACTATGCCTGGTTTTGGTGGCCAGATCAGCTTGCCTGTGGCAGGGCTGACATGTCAGGGATTGAACTCGGATCCTTGGGCTTGCCTAGGCAGGTGCGCAGACAGCTGAGATACCTCTGCAGCCTAAAATCAAGATTTCTAACACATTTCTTTGTAGTTTGTAATGGAAAGATAGAGAACAATGACATAACTGAAAATTCTGGAAAGATAAATATCTAACACTATTCCCCAAATACATGTTTATGCTTGCTCTCTGTGCCTGACATGTTTCCTTTGCATTTGTTTAAGACTTTTCTCAGTATGCTTTGAGCAAGTCAATGAATTCTTTCAGTTTCTGTACACTGTGTTGATATAATTACACCCCTATACATATGCCCAGCACATGTCATCAATAGCATAGTTTATATAAGTATGTTTATATCATTATGTTTGATGGATATATTGGGATACTGAATATAATCAGTGTCATTGAATGTTATGGTTTAGATACAGTGACCTGAAAACCTCTTATGTACATAGTTTCAAAGTTTATAGGAAGGCGTTTGGATGTTCAGGGCACTATAATTGATTTGTTGTTGAGAAGTAGAGTATAGGTAGAAGAGGAGGGTTACTGGGGACATGACTTGTAGAGGCATGCCTCCCTTCCTGCTCAGCTTCTTCTTTGCTCTCGGTTTCCTAGGTGCAACCATCCAAACAAGAAACAAAAACAAATGAAACAAATCTGTCCTCCTTTAAGTTGTGGGTATTGAGTATTTTGCTCATTGACAAGAAAATGATGAAGACAGATTTCTCTATGACTGAACCTGACCATGTGGTTCAGTAGAATTAGTTTAGAAAGGTTTTCATTTGGCCAGAAAAGACATGCTTGCAAGGTTGGTAGCCTGGAGGGGTGACTTGTCTGAAAAGATTACGAGAAGCCAAGTGATTTGGGTCAGGACAATAGTAAAGATGTCTTGAAAGCATCTAAGGAATTGAGTGGCCCCTGTTTTTCATTGGACAAAAGATATAAAAGGATAAAAATTATATCCTTTAGGAGGATTTGCTTTAGTGAAGAGACTTAATATCATGCTCAAGAAGGGATGCCTAGGGAATTGGTTCCCTGGGATTGATTCCATTCACAATGCTCAGCTACCCAGGAACTCAAAAGACTCTGCACCCATGATCTAGGGGAACTTATCTATTGCTTGAGCTGGTGGCAGACTTTGGCATTATCCACATTGTAATGATTTTTCTAAGAGAGCAGGATGAGAGTTTTGGTGGGCCAGAGACTTCCACCTGATTTCATAGGAAGGCCTGAGAGCATAGTCTGGAAAGCACAGTGTACCAAGCTAAAAATACTCAATGGTCAGTTAGAAGACAACAGCGGGGCATTGCTCAGCTCTCAGCCCCATTGAGGAGGAGAGGCAAGGTCCCAAAGGCCCTGCATGCTCTAGCCACATTCCTGATCCTCTGTTTAGTTATCCCTTTCACAGGTGCAGGGCAGCTCTCTTGGCAGCAATGACAAAAGAGTTAAGAACTTTTCTCACTGTTGTCTCTCAGTTGCAGGGGTGTGGGCTGGAACTCAGAATACAGCCTTGGAACTCAGAATAGAATGTGGCTGTGGGGGATGGGGGGAAGGAAACTTGCATTGTTTATGGGAATGCAGACTGGTAGAAAAACTACGAAATTTGTGGGAGATTCCTTCAAAGCTAGGACTGGAAATTCCGTTCAAGCCAGGTATTCCCCTCCTGGGTATTTTTACAGAAGAACTGAAGACCTCAAACCACAATGATGTATGTGCACTCATGTTTATAGCAGCATAATTTGTCATAGCTAAACCCTGGAAACAAGCCAGATGCACATCAGCTGAAAACAGATAAGGAAGATGTGGTATTTTTTTTACACCAGAGTATAGTTCAGCTGTAAAACAAGATAAATTTGAGTCCTTTGTCCATAAATGCATGCAACTAGAGAATATATTCTTACATGAAATAAGTCAGACCAGTATGTGCAAACATCATACTGTCTCCTTAGTGTGAGAAACTGAAAGAGAAAAATGGCATGTGAAGGGTGTAGTAGTTAATTGACAAAAAGAGTGAACTTACTCAAAAGGAAAGAGTTACTGAGTTGAGGAGAAGGCAGGAGAGGCAGTGAGGGAAAGATTTATCTATGTATATAAGCAAGATGGATAGGACAACTGTACTGTGTGCTTCTGCTGATCTATGGAAAAGGGAAGATAATAAGTTTCATCTCCTTTTTTCAGTTGTTTGTACTTTTTTCCTGTGTTATTTAGGGAAGGGTCTACAGGATGTTCAGGGTCTCACTATGAGATCAAACTTGTAGTGATCTACCTGTTTGTAGCTTCCCAACAGCAGGGATTGCAGGCATATGCCAAGACTCTCAGTCTCAATTGTCTTCTCAGCACACCCCAGGGGCAGGGATAGCAAGGCAGGCCCAAGGACTGAACCCCAGGCCCCTGCACTTGCTTGCCCTTGCTTTAATCTGCTGAGCTCTTTGGCTGGCCCGAATTGTTTGCACTTTTTATCCTCTTACTTTCTTATACAGTTCTTTCTCTTTTTTTCTTTCTTTTTCCAAATTTACTTGTATTAGTCTGATAATATGAATAACTTTTTTTGGAAGACAATGCTATGTTTTACAAGTACTATGAAATTCATATTATTTTGTTAAGTGAAATTCTGTACCACTTGTAATTTTTTCTTTATTAATTCTAATTTGTTCTCTCTCTCTCTCTCTCTCTCATTTCCCCACCTCCCTTTTTAAAAGTGTTTTTTGATTGTTACAATCTCACTATGCAGCTCAGTCTCTTGGTGATCCTCCTGCACTGAGCCTCCCCAGTACTGGGATTACAGATGTGCACCACTACACCTGGGCTCTATGGCTGGCTCAACCAGCCCTGGGAAGGAGGTTGGTGCAGGATGTAGTGCTGGGGATTGAGCTGCAGTCCTCGAGCTTGCCTAAGCTTGCCTAAGCAGACACTTTAGTCCTCTGAGCCATCTTAACAGCTCCTAAGTTGTACTTTCTTTAACAAAAAAAAAAAAATACTTACTGATACACTGGTATAGCAACATTAAATAAAACATTATTACACAGGCGATTTTCAAATTAGTGAAGATATATCTAAACCTCTACTTACTAAGCATCAGCACCTATACATTACGTTCAATTAATAAGTAATACATCAGGTTTTGTTGTCACTCATTTGACTCTTTGCTGCTGTTTTGCCAAGAAAATGTATTGAATAGTTCATTTATTCCAGGATACAAACTGTGACTTGATTCCATTTTCTTCATGCTTATACATTTGTTCTTTTAGTTATCACTTCTTTTAAAAATTTTAATATGTTTTAAAATATAATTATATTTTCAATTTTCACATAGACACTTTCCATACTTATAGGATATACATAAGTAATTATACATACTTATAGGAAAACATTTCCATCCATGCATGCCCAGTGTAATCATCAGGTTGGGATAAGTGCGATAGAAATCAAGCAGCTATCTATCATTTCATTGTATGAATCTTTTGCTTTTGCATAGTCATTTATTTCATACTTGTTATATATTTACATACCAACTAGATTGAATGGACTGCTCATAAGTACCACAGTTATTTCTTCTTCCTTCAACTCCTCTTTTTTATTGTTGATTGTTAATTGTTGCTATTTTGAAGTATGGAGGGGTGAAGATAGGACCTTTGCACTGAGCTACAGCCCAGCCCTTTAAAAAATCTATTTAGGAATTAAATCTTGCACATGAAACTCAAATTTGTAGTCTTCTTATTTCATTCTCACTTACTCTTGGGATTACAAACATGGGCTACCAGTCTCTACTAGTTTCTTCAGTGAGTATTTTTTGATATTGAAATGGTACATCTCTCACACCTGTGGATTAATATATGTTATATTTAATTGACTGTTATCCAGACTTTATCCTAGTCAGGATAAAATTAGTTTCTGCCTAAAGTGTTTTGCCGTAAAATCATATCAAGAGATCAAAAATAACAAATGTTGTAGAGGCTACAGGGGTAAAAGGAACCTTTCTCAACTCGTGATGTATGTAGAAATCAGTATGGAGATCCCTCAAAAAACTTGATTAGAGGTCCCATTCAAGCTAGTTATTCCCTTTCTGTGAATCATCCCAAAAGAAATAAAGATTTCATATCACCATGATACATGTACAGCTATCTTTATACCAGAACAATTTCTAATAGCTAGGTCTTGTAAACAACCCAAATACCTATAACTGAGGAATGGATAAAAAAGATGTTTCATTTTCATATAATGGAATACTACTCAGCCATAAAGAAAGATAATATTGAGTCTTTTATTGGTAAGTGGATACAACTGGAGATCATACTCATAAATGAAATAAATCAGATGCACATATGTAGATGTTCCATTGTCTCATTAGTTTGAAAAACTGAAAGAGTAAATAAGATTCAAAATGTATACCAGAGATCATAAATAGGGAAGAAACTGTTCAAAAGTAAAGAAAATCTGTGATGGGAGAAAGGGAAAGGAAGGAATGGAAAAGAAAAGCAAAAATCTATGTATATAAGATAGTTAGGTTAGTTATACACTTAGTTTTTCTCAGTTCACTGAAAAAGTTTTGTGCTAATATATTTGTAGACAATATTTTATGCTTAGAACTTGTACTGTGAACAATTAATAATAATATAACAATGTATACTGCCTTAATTATTGCTACTCTCCCAATAGCCTGTTTTATAACTGTTTTATCACTACTTTTTCCTTTTCAGCTTAAAATTTAAAAAATCATAACTAAGGTGCATATTCAATTGATCAATAATTTCTTTTTTAGCTCCTTTTAGCTGTGACAGTTACTTACACTTTATTGATATTAATTGGATATTCTGAGCTGAGTAGTTAACTGGGAGAACGTTCCCTACTTAGGGAATGACAAGTTTCTCTCAGGATCACACTCATCATGTATGTACTTGGGCAAGACCATAGATGCACAGTGTCATTTTTATCATGTTCGATGAACGGTGCATGCTATGTACATGACTTGCCATTATTAATGTTAACTTTGGTAGTCTGATTGAGGGAAATTTTTTAATTATTAACGTTACTTTAACCCACATTCATTGCTAATCTCTTTGGAAGTAAGTGATTAAGGGTATGCCTCAAAAGGACCAAGAATTAAGCTCTCTCCTTGAGGTCAGAGTATCTACACAAATTATTTGCAATTATTTTGGCATCTTTCAATTATAAATTTCCATTTTATTCCACTGATTTTTTTCAGTTATAAAATAGATTTTTAATTTTTAAAAATGTTTCATTCATTTTAATGAGAAAAATAGCAATGAAAGAGTGTAAAAACAGGTTAGTGACACAGTTACAATGATTAATATATTGCATATTGTTGTCTTCATAGTAGTTATTCAGAGGACAAGATGCAGACATATCTTGTCTAAACAATATTAGTACAAAACTTTCTTCTCATTAAACTAAGAGAAAGCGTTCAGACCATTTATATACATATTTCTTTTTTACCTTCTTTTTTATCAGTCACTTAAAGATAACTATGGAATACTTGAAATAAAAGTAGATTTGTCCACTTATCCTACTTATTCCATTTATTTTTCTTTGAATTTTCTTGTTTTCCTCAAATTCTATTTAAAATTTCTGTGGCTCAGTACACTGGTGTGAGAATTGGCATCTTTTTCACATATGGCTCTTTTATCACTATGCAGTGCGTTCATGACTTCTGGTCATTTTGTTTATTTTATACTCTGCCTTGCTTCTTCCTTTTTGTTCCATTTATTTCTTCCTAGCCTTATATTTTGCTATCTGTTTCTTGGTGGTGTTGCTGTGTCTTTTGTAGTACTGGGAATTCAATCTACCAATACTGTGAAACTCATATTATTTTGTTAAATGAAATTCCATGTCACTTACAGTTTTTTTTTTTTCTGTTTGAATTCTAATTTATACTCTTTTGAAAAAAGTAAAATAAATCCCTTACCTTGAGCTGCAATCCCTGCCTTCACTGTTGTATTTTCAAACAGAGATTTGTTATGTAGCCCAGTTTGGCCTTGAACTCAGGATGTGTCCTGTGTCTCTGAAATGTTTCAACTCCAGGCATGCATCACTGTGCTGGACTCTTTCTTCTGTTTAATTGAACATTTATCTTATTAAATTATGAGCTGGTGCTGAGCATAATCCATCCTCAAATAATTCTGTATCGCTTCACCTGTAGTCTATGTATTTAAACTGAGTCTCCTCAAATGTTGACTCCTGCCCCTATGGCATCAATGTCATTCATGTCACTTTCCATGCATATTCATTAGGTTGGATGAGTATGTTCCCAAAGCATCCATAATATTCATAAGAAGCACAGCTGTGGCTTATGCTGTCTGGTCACTGCTGCATACAGCTGATTTCTGCAGGAACTCAGGAAAGACAAAGCAAAAACATGAAGTAAGATTCCGAGAGGGGGATATGCATTATGACTCTGGA
Organism: Myocastor coypus; assembly: GCA_004027025.1. Lineage (NCBI taxonomy): Eukaryota > Metazoa > Chordata > Mammalia > Rodentia > Myocastoridae > Myocastor > Myocastor coypus. The sequence goes on from PVJA010005400.1 coordinate 37,645, forward strand.
GTTAGGCCATATAATTTTTTATAAAGCTATTTATTTCTAAAAATATCGGTTTATTTAGTTTAGAGTCGTATCCTTTACTTGCCTGTTTTATAGTCTTCAGTTAGAGTTTAATCACTTTATTCAACATTTTGAACAGAAATTTCTCTCCTCACAAGACAAAAACAATAATAACATGATTCATGGAAGTCTTATAAAAGGTCAGGGTATGTCTATGTAGACTGTATATACATGTACAGAACTGTGTACATGTCTGCATAAATTAAGTGTCAAAACATTGCTGGGCGTGGTGGCGCATGCCTGTAATCCCAGCACTCGGGAGGCTGAGACAGCAGGATCAGTTCGAGACCAGCCTGGGCTACAAAAGTGAGCTCAAGGCCTGCCTCAACTGCATAGTGAGACCCTGTCTCAAAAAGACAAAAAAAAACCAAAACAAAACAAAAAAAAAACAAAAAAAAAACCATTGCAGCTAGCATACATTAACCAATGCCCACAAAAAAATTAAAAAAAATTCTTACAAGGAGAATTGGAGTATTTTCAATATGTGTGTGGAAAGATAAATGAAAGTGCTTCAAAGAGGCAAGCAAGATAGCTAAGTAGTCTAAAGCACCTGCTTAGGCAAGTTTAGGCAACTGTAGGGACCTCAGTTTGATCCCTGGCACAACATGTTGCCCTAGCCCCACTCCCACGGCGGGCTGAGCCAGCCATAATACAAAAAAAGAAAAGAAAAGCAACCCTGGGTGTGTTCCTAGTACTAACTCTGGGGTGTGGAGAAAGACTCATTTCATTCACTTGTTTGTGAAGAATAGGTACACAAAGCTTAAAGAGTGCTTGAAGCATTGAAAATTTGTTATTCATTGAGATTCTTTGCCTATAAAGACGCTGGAGAACATAAAAGGTGAACATTTTTAATCCAAGGAAGTAATATGCATTTTTTTCATTGAGCACAGGGTTTATAGGATATCAACACACATATCATCATAGTAATCCTCTTGTTTTTAACCTTTCCAGCTCTGGAATTATGGGCACTTGACACCATACCCAGTCTCCGTTAGCCTCCCACTGTGTCTCGGGGGTGGACCTGGCACAGCAGGCAGGGATCGAACCTCAGTCCCTGTGTCCGTCTAATCAGGTGCTTTAATGTATAGAGCTATCTGGTTGACCCTGAATATGCATATTTTTATTTTTTGTTTTTGTGAGTGGCTCAGCCCTGCTCTCAGGGGCTCCATATTTTTAAAAGGGCAAGATGACAAAGGTAATATAAAATAAATAATATATAAAAATAAATGAATTGTGAAATTGTTTTTATTGTAAGAAATAAATAATTAGAACATAGTTAATACCTTCTGCAATAACATATGGCTAGTAAATTTAATTAATATGCATGGGTATACATCATATTTTTCTCAAAGGATTTGAAATACTTCATATGACAATATGTGTGTGGAAAATTAGCATATAAAATGTAATTTTCTCAGTTCTTAAAACCTGAAAACTGCAAAAACTTAAGTCTATGAATATACCACTTTCCAAAGTGGTATATTTTATATACATTATGTATTTATAGTATATTTATCTTGAGAAAAGAGAAAAATATTGTGTCAAACTATTCTAGGATTAAAGGATGTAATTAGAAGCAAGAGGAAACGCATTACTTACATGGCATGATATGGAAGTTATAAGAGAAGATTGATATTACTTCAGTAACAAGTACGGAAGTTGTAAGGCATGAAGTAAGTGACTTATTAAATTTTACCTTTTGCCTTTGTGAAGTGATATCTTCAAATACTGAATTCAGAACAATATTATTTCATAATTTTGCATATTTTGATAGTATGCAAAATATTGCAGGAAGTCTATGAAAAGTTAAGGGAAAGAGAAAGAAATATAAAAAAGCACAGTGAGGTTTTTAATCAACAAAACTGAGTACCCTAATAACCTTTGTTATGACTATTGTTGGAGAGAACAACTTGGAAGTGTTGGTTAGGATTCAAACATGTTGGAAGAATATGGCTCTGAGCCTTTATATAGAGAGGAAAAGTGATCCTTGCTCTTCACACACGAGTAAGAGGGAAGGCAGCTGGTTCTAACTAACACAGTGATAAAGGTAAGACCTGAGGGCAGGTGTGCACAGGTGTGCAAGGGGGTACTCTACTGAGAATTACACAAATGTAACTTGGCAAAAGTACTCTTTCTAAAGTGTAGGAGATGATATATAAGAAGAAATAAGATTCAATTGTGTTTAAATAAGATATATGTGGATTAAATCTTAATAGTAATATCTTTACTTAACTTTTCTTTAGTGTTCACTAATATGGCCAGAGGATGTAAAGGAATTGTACACAGCTGCCAGAGGAAGGGGTTGAAAAGTTGCTCAGCTATATTTACATAAAATATGTTGCACTTTAATCTGCTTCAAAAAGTGTACACATATGCATGTGTGTATATTTGATCTATGCTTTTATAGCTTGGAGAATTTTTCAAGTTTACAGTACATTTCTAACAGAACATAAATTGTACAGTTTTAGAAGCCCTACATGAGCATGGAAGATGGAAGAAAAAAAGGAATGCATCATAAAAACTTTCTTAGTTCATATTTTTGTATATACTATCCTGTTCAAATACTGTGTGAGTACTTGGGATTCACCACAGATTAGTACATATGATACACTATATTCTGGCCTCTTAGTTGGACTTCCAATTTAATTTTGAATTAATATTTAATTAAATTTCTGAATATTATTTAATTTATTTTTTGTCTTTTGATTTATACTGTATCTTTGACTTACAATCTACTTATAAGACATGAAATGATATTTTCTTCTAGTATTAGAAACTTGTAAAATTATATTTCCATTTTTGACTGACTTCATATTAGTTCTTCCTTGCCTTATACACACACATGCACACACACACACACATAAACATAAAAATGTGTGCATAACCTAACATAAGCTTGATACAGTTGTGTGGAACTCTTTAATGATCTCTTACATGGTTTCATCTACTATAACTATATTTTACATATTCCTGAATAAATATTTTTTTTTGTTGAAAGAAAATTTAACTGTAAGAAATCCAACAATAAGTTTGGTCAGTATACAGTTGTCTTCTTTTCTTAGAACATGGTGTCTTTTTTGGCTATTTAGTTTTATTAATTTTAATGAAAAGAATTAGCAATGAGACAGTTTTGCAACAAGTTAGTAGGACAGTTCCAATAATTGAATATTGTTGTCTTCATAGTAGTTGCTCAGAGTACAGGATGCAGATATGATATCTTGTTTAAACACTATTAGTACAAAACTTTCTTCTCACTGAACAAAAAGTAGCTGTATATATAGTCCAGTAGTCCATAATAGTAGTGGGTTATCAATACAACTGGCAGTACTGGAGGCTGTTGACTTGAGCCTTTTACAGCTCAGCATATTAAGGCTTTTCTTTTTGTACCTGGTGGTTTGTCTTTTCTGCTGGATGATTAAGACCAAGATAAAGTAAGACCTATACAACAAAAATGTAACTTTTGTATCTGACAAGGACTGTCAAATCCCCTCAGAATTTGCCCTATAAGCATGTACAGCACCTTGTAGATCTTTTGTTAGTGTCAACCATCTGTGTGAGTAATGGCCATTGCTTGATCAATTTGCTCTCTGGGAAAACCTGAGAGAATGTTCTCTCTCTAGGTTACTCTCCTTAGGCACACCAGACATCATTGATACCTTTCCTCTGTGGCCCATAATCTCTTTGAACAGAAAATTTGGGACGCCACTGAGTTATAGGATGTTACAGTACAGGTTCTCTTATATCCTGATATCTCACTGATCTTGAAGGGGTAGGGCCAAAATATTGGCAGTCCTTGTAGCCCTTCTTTCTCATCATATTTTCTCTTCAAACTTAAGGTGTTAATCATCCAGAAGAGAAGCTTAGTGATATTATTTATTACAATTTAGGCACTGGAGCTTAAAATATATCACTACATTTTTGAATATCAAGTGTATTAAACATAAAATAAAACAGGTATTTTCCATCAATCATTGATATTTTAAACTTTAAATCCATATAGAGTGGAAAAATTATGCATTTTTATAAAGAAAGTTAAAATTATAATTGTTTAAAAAATTATAATGGTACGCTACAATAGCATTTGTTTCCTTGTTTTTTTATTCTTTATTATTACCTCTTTTATTAAAAACCCAAACATTACTTGAGAGAGAGAGTATAGCAATAATTGATATGACATTAGAAGCAGCACACCTTTAGGAGATCGGAATGATACTTATTCTTAGTGTGGTTTTCAGATTACACCTTGCTATCCTCAGTGTAATTGCTTAGTTCACAGATATCAGCATTTATAGTTAGGGTGAGAATTCTACCAATTAACTGCTGATTTTAAAAAGCTGTTGGAGATTCTAGGAAGATTATTTGAATCACTTTTTGTATATAAATGCATGCTTTTGCCCCTGTATTGTGTTCTAACTTTTCTCCTCGCTCTCTATTGTTTAATTCTTAAATACTTGTTTTTCATTTAACTGGATTATACCTTCTTATTTTTAGTTCTTCTCTTGAGTACTTGTACTAGGGAGACTATGTAATATTTACACATGTAGGTCTAGTTTATGTCACTTATGAGTGTATCTTAAAGTTCCATCCAGTTATATATAAAGGTTTTGAGTTTATTAATCTTTAAAGCTGAATAATATTTCATTGCATAAAAACACCGTATCTTTTCATCCATTCTTCAGGTGATGGGCATTTTGTTTGTTTCCAAGATTTAGCAGTCACATATGCTGCTGCTATAAATATAGGTGCACAAATATCACTATGATATATTTTTTTGGGGAAAATTCCAAGTAGGTTAGCTGGATTGAATAGGATTTCCAGTCCTAGTTTTTAAAGGAGTCTCCATTCTGATTTCCATAATGGCTGCACAAGTCTACATTTGGACCAGTAGTGAAGTGTTCCTTTTTCCCTACAGCCTCTTCAACATTTATTGTTTTTTTTTCTGATAGACATTCTTTCTGTGGTCAGATGGTATCTAAATATTGCTTTAATTTACATTTCATGTATGGCTAGTGATGGGGAGCATTTTTTTCATGTATTTATTAGTTGCTAGTATGTCTTCCTCTGATAATGTGTTCACCTCAGATGTCCATTTCATGACTGTGTCTTTAAATTTTGGGACCATAATGATTTTTAGTTTTTTTATAAATTCTAAAGAGAAGACATTTGTCTGAGTGCTTATTAGTTAAGATTTTTTTTCAGAATTTGTGGGTTATTTTTCACTCTGTTGGTAATTTCTCTTGATGTGAAGAAACTTCTCAGCAAGAGGATGTCCCAGTTGTTAATTCTTTCAAGTAATACCCATATAGTTTAATTTTGTTCACAAACTCTTTGCTTACCCTGATGTCTTCAAGTTTTCCTCCTGCTTTCTCTTCCAGGAGGTTTAGTGTTTCTGTTTTAATGTTTAGATGTTTAATCCATTTTGACTTTAGTGCACGGCAATTGCAGGACTGGGGTTCAAATTCAGGACCTTGCAATTTCCAGGCAGGCACTTATGCCTCGAAGCTATCTCCCCAGCCCCTAGTGCATGGTTATAGACCTGGGTCAAGTTTTACTTTACAGCACCATTTGTTAAAAAGGCTATCTTTCTTCCCATGAACATGTTTGGCCTCTTTGTTAAAGTTAAGATGGCTGAGTGTGTTTGTATTTGCTTCTATATCATCTAATCTATTCCATTGAAACTCAATTCTATTTCTTTGCAAATACCAATCTGATTTTAGCACAGTAGCTTTACAGTAGAATTTCAAGTCAGGAACTGTAATGTCTCCTGCCTTATCTTTGTTGTCAAGGATTGCCTTTGATATTCTAGATCTCTTCTGTTTCCGATTAAATTTTAGAAATGATTCCTCTAGGTCTCTAAGATATGTTGTTGGTATTTTGATAGGGATTGCATGATATCTGTATAACAATTTTGCAAAGATGGCTATCTTCACAAGGTTGGTTCTTCCTACCCAGGAGCAGGGAATATCTTTCCAATTTTTGAAATCTTCTATGATCTCTTTTTCAGAATACTATAATTTTCATTGAATAGATCTTTTACTTACTTAGTTAGCTTAATTATTAAATATTTCATTTTCTGCAGTGCTATTGTATAAAATATTGTTTCTATGATTTCCCTCTCAGTGTGTTTGTTCTCTGTGTAGAGGAATGCTATTGACTTTTTGGTATTGACTTGATATCCTGCTATGCTACCAAATTTGAGTATTAATTCTAGTAGCCTCTTGGTGGATGTTTTGGGTCTTCCATGTAGACTATCATGTAATCTGCAAATAATGATAGTTTAACTTCTTCTTTACCTATTCTTATTCCTTTTATTTCTCTCTCTTATTTAGTGGCTCCAGCTGATGATTCCAGAACTGTATTGAACTGGAGTAGTGATAGAGGACATTTTTGTCTTGTACCAGATCTGAGAGTAAAAGACTTGGGTTTTTCCCCATTGAAAACTGTGTTAGCTGTTGGATTGTCATAGATGGCTTTTATCAGACTGAGGTAGAGGCCATCTATTCCAATCACCTGTAGTACTTTGAACATGAATGAGTGTTGGACTTTCTCAAAAGCCTTTTCTGCATCCATTGAGATGAACGTGTGGTTTTCAATTTGGCTCTATTGATGTAGTTCATTACATTTGTAGCTTTGCATATGTCCAACCATCCTTACACTTCTGGGATGAATCCTACCTGGTCACGGTGTATAATCTTCTTAATAATTTGCTGTATTCTATTTGCTGGGATTTTATCCTCTATGTTCATAAGATAGATTGGCCTATCATTCTCTTTTTTAGTTACATCTTTCTCTGGATTTGTTATCACTATAATAGTTGCCTCCAGGAATGCTTTTGGGAGGATTGTTTCCTTTCAATTACATTAAAGAGTTTGAAGAATATTTGGATTATATCTTTTGTAAATTTATTGTAGAATTTGGCCGTGAATCCATCAGGACTGGACTTTTCTTTGTCGGTAGATTTTTTTTTTTAAATTACATTTTGTGTTTCTTTGGCTGTTATTGGTCATTGTGAATTCTTACATCTTCTTCATTCAGTTTTTGGTAATTTGTACCTTCCTAAGAATCTGTCCATTTCTTCTGTGGCTTCAGTTCTGTGACAGCAAAGATTCTCATCATAAGTATTAATGATCTTCTAACTCTTCACTAGATCTGTGATAATTTCAACACTTTTATTTCCTTATTGCTTCAGTTTGAGGTATTTTTTTTTTCCTCTCTTTTGTTGAGGTTAGTTAGGGGCTTGTCAATTTTAATTACTCTTTCAAAGAACCTGCTTCTTGATTCATTCATTGTTTTCTTCATCTCAATTGAATTGATTTCTGCTTTAATGTTTATAATTTCCTTCTGTCTTTGAGCTTTGGATTTGGTTTGCTCTTCCTTTGCTAAATGTTTGAGGTGAAATATTAGGGTATTTATTTTTTCCAGTTCTGTTTTTTTTTTTTTTTTTTTGTCTTTTTGAGACAGGGTCTCGCTATGCAGTTGAGGCTGGTCCTGAGTTCACTTTTGTAGCCCAGGCTGGTCTCGAACTTGCACCAATCCTCCTGCCTCAGCCTCCCTAGTGCTGGGATTACAGGCGTGAGCCACCACGCCCGGCTCAGTTCTGTTTTCTTAATGTCTGAGTTCACAGCTATAATTTGCCTCTAAGAACTGCTTTCATTGAGTCCCAAATAATCTTAAATTTTGTGCTTGAGTTTTCATTAAATTGTAGATTTTATTTTTATTTTTTATTTTTTATTTTTTATTTATTTATTTTTCTTGTTTCAGAACCTTTATTTGTTTATTCACTCATTTCTATGGCTGGCTCAGGTCGCCCCCAGGGCAGGGCTGGCACAGCACGTGGTGCCGGGGATCGAACCGCGGTCCCTGAAGCCGCCCAAGCTTTCCCAAGCAGGTGCTTTATACCGCTGAGCCATCCCGCCGGGCCCCTAAATTGTAGATTTAAAAAAAAATATTGTTTAATTTCATCTATCACCCATTCATTGTTGAGGAGAGTGTTGTTTAATTTCTAGGGATTTTTTTGTTTCTTTTGTGATTTATATCTAGTTTATTGCACTGTTCTCAGATAATATGCATGGGATAATTTCTGTTTTGTTACATATAATTCAGTATGGCCTATGGACTAGTATGTGGTCTATTTTAGAAAATGTCCAATGTGCACAGAAAAAAAATGTGTATTCAGAAGTTCTTGGGTGGAATACTTTGTATATATCCACTAAGTACATTTGTTTCAAGTTCTGGTTCCATTCTGCTGCTTCTTTGATTATTTTTGTTTGTTTGACCTATCTTTTTGGGATAAGGCTGTGTTACAGTTTCCTGTTTAGATTGTGTTATTGGATATTAGATTTTTCATGTCCATTAAGTTTTGTCTGATATAGCTGATGGCTTCCATGTTGGGTGCATACCTATTTATGAGTGTTACCTCTTTTTCTAGAATTTTTGCCCTAACTAATATGTAAAGGCCTTCTTCATTTTATTTGATCATTCTTGTTTTGAAGTTGAGAGTGTCTCAAAAGAGACTTGCTATCCCTGCTTTTTTTGAGGTACTGGCACATATATTTTTGTTTTCCATCCTTTGACTTTTAGCCTATGGATTTCTTTATGAATTAAATGTGTTTCTTGAATAGAGCATATTGTTGGATTTTGCTTCCTAGTCCACTGTGCCAGTCTATTTCTTTTAATTTGTGAATTAAGTCCCTTTTCATTTTATATTTGTGACATACTGATTTATCCTTGATATATTATTTACCCCCTGTTGTTTAGCCCTTTTTCTTCTCTGTTTAATTACTTGCTCTGTTTGGTGGATTCTTTCTGTTCTCAATCTTGGAGTTCTTGTCATTTTGGTTCCTCTCTAGAATATCTTTTATTAATCTGTGTTTGGCTGGCTTTCTCATCATGAAATTATTTAGTTGTTCTTTGTCATGGAAGTATTTCACTTCTCCATCAAACTTGAAAGTTGGTTTTGTAGGGTATAGCAGTCTGCACTGGAATTTGTTTTCATGGAGGACTTGAAGCACTCTGTTCTATGCTCTTCTTGACTTCATTGTTTGTGAAGAGCAATTTCTCATTATTCTGATGTGCTTTCCTTTAAATGTGATCTGTTTCTTTTCTCTTGCTTCTTTTTGTGTATTTTTCCTGAGCTAGATTTCGGAAATGTTGACTCTTATATGTCTGGGTGTATTTTTAATTGTGTTGACATTACTTGGAATTTTATATGCTTCAGTTAACTGAATGCCAGAATGTTTTCCCATATTTGGGAAGTTTTCTGCTATTACCTCTGCCCATATTCCTTTTATATAATTTGTATTAACTCCTTCTTTCTTGTTGGTGTCTGTTATCTTCATGTTGTTCATCTTTGCATCTCACTGCGGATGTGTAATTATTTTTTCCTGCACCCTAGTTGCTTTTAAGAGATCCTTCTTACATATTCACTACCTACTCTATCTTTACATTCATTCAGATGGTTATTCCAGCTTGTGATTGAGATTTTAAGTTCCTACGTATCTCTTTGAGTCTGCTTGATGATCTATTTTTTTTCCTATATTACTCATTGAAGGTATCTTTCATTTTTCTAATCTCCTCTAATTTTTATCAATATATTCTTTAGAAGCAGTTATTAATTCTTTTATTATAGTCATCCTTTCTTTTTTTTTACTTCAGAGATTGTTTTTGATCTAATTTCCTTTCTATCTTTCTGCAGTTGTTTCTTTACTTCAGACACTCTTAACTCAGAAATTTCGGCTGTGTTTCCCAATTTCTTCTACGCTAGTGTATCCTGCATTTCTTCCGTGTGAACTCATGACATGAGGTCACATTTTGGTCCTTCCCTTTGTTATTTTGTATTACACTGTCCTCTGACCTTTGGTGTAGGATTTTCTTATAACTATACCCTTAGCACCTACCAAAATTCTTACTCAAGAGGTTATATGGTTAAGGCAATTTTAGTTTTGTATTTACAGAACTACCATAGGGTACACTAATAATGCGTAGTGATATTTAGCCATTGACATAATTTTGTATGTAATGGATTTATATTTCAGATAGAAATAGTAAACATTATGACTGTGTAGCTAAGCAAATATTAAACTGAGACTTTGCACTTAATTTAGTTCTCCCAAGTATTGTCTGATCACCTCCCTTTGATATATCTGGAGTCTCCCAGGCAGATTAGTTCATTTGGTTATCATTTGCTCCCTCTGCTGATCATTTGTAAAAAACAGAATGCACTTTCATAGATCTGGGTCTAGCAAAATGACTCAGTTTACCTGGTCTGGATCTACCAAGTTTGAACCCATCTAGATATGCATACCTTGGATCTTGATGCTGTCTTAAGCTTCCTGCTGTTGCAGCCTGTGGGAGCAACATCCCCCCCGACACACACATACACATACACTCTGGGGCTGGGTTTGGAGTGGAGGAGATACGGTGGATGTAGAGCAGTTCTTACACATATGCAGAGCTTGGGCCAGGTTGGAGAGAATCAGGAAGCAGGTGCAGACCAGACCTTCTCACTCATCCCGGGGCTGGGTTGGAAGTGGAGGAGAAATGTTGGACACAGAGCAGATCTCACACATATGCTAAGCTTGGGCTGGGTCAGAGAGAATTGAGTAGCAGGCAAAGAGGACTCTCGCCAGGGCTGCGTTGGGAGATAAGTATCATTTTAGGAGCCCTTTGTTCTTTATCTTGGACCATATAGCAACCTCTCTTGCCTTTTGAATTATGGTCTTTGCTATTTTCTATATGCTACATCTCAAGGTTGTAGAATATTTCCAGTTTGTATAACTGAAAAATATTTTCTTTTAAGTTTTCAAAGGTATGTTTACAAAGTATAAAATTGAATGAGGACATACTTTTTTTCTTTTTCGGTCCTTTAAATAAATAAGTCTAGTTTCATACCCACTTGCTTTGTTTTTACTAATGTGGAGTAAGATGCTATTTAATTTTGTTCTCCCATAGCTGATATTTTATTCTATGTATATGCTTTAGGTTTTTTTTTTTTTTTTCTTTATGATTTGCTTTGGAGAGTTTCACTTTTGTGTATCTTGGTATGATTTTATTCATATTTTTTGTGCAAAAGTTTCATCTTACTTAGAAATGTGGTACTATGATTTTAATTAAATTCACAAATTTTAAATCTTCAAATATTTATTGCCTAGGGGATTTTCAGTTTAGCTCAGTGGTTTAAGGCCTACACAGGCAATCCCAGTCAAGCACAGGGGACAGCAGTTCATTTCCTACATACATCCTTACAGCAGCTGAGCCAGTGTGTGGGGGAAACAAAAAACACCTTCTAAATATTTATTGTCTAACTCTTCACTTTGTGAATTCTAATTATATAATATAAGCTTCTTGATTTTGATACAGAATGAACTATTACACAACTGATCTGTAAATTCTTTCTTCTTTATTTTTATTTTAGACAATTTTTACTGTTATATTTAAGATTGTAAATTAACTTTTGCAATGTGAATTCTATTATTTATCTTATGTTATGTATTCATTTCATAAATATTTCTCTAAACTTCACTATGTCTACATCTTACATCTTTGACATTTGAATATTTGTCTACAATGTTCAATTTTCTATAAAATTATCAATTTTTTAAAAGAATTTTTTTGCCGGGCGTGGTGGCACACGCCTGTAATCCCAGCACTCGGGAGGCTGAGGCAGGAGGATCGGTGCGAGTTCGAGACCAGCTTGGGCTACAAAAGTGAGCTCAAGGCCAGCCTCAACTGCATAGTGAGACCCTGTCTCAAAAAGACAAAAAAAAAAAAAAAAAAAAAAAAGAATTTTTTATTTTATTTATTTATCTTTTTCTTGTTACAGAACCTGTTTGTTTATTCACTCATTTTCATGGCCAACCCAGCCCACCCTGAGGGCAGGGCTGGCGCAGCATGTGGTGCTGGGGATCAAATCTCGGTCCTTGAAGCTGCCCAAGCTTTCCCAAGCAGGCGCTTTAGACCACTGAGCCATTCCGCTGGGCCCAAAATTATTAATTTTCAATAATTAATGAGTTAAGAAAAGTAAAGGACTACAAAAAATAGATGAACAACAAAAAATAGGTGGGAAGAGAAAATTACAGCCACAGTAAATATTTGAATCATTTGAGGAATTTATAAACACAGGCATAATGGATAAAAACTGTTTCATTGCCTAAGTATATACAATATAAGCAATAAAAAAAAAACCATAAATGAATTTGATTGCACTTATGTACACAGGATGAATCAGATATCAGTCCTAAGAATCTTTGAAAGATTTATCACATTGATCATAGCACCTTGCAACACTAAAACTATGCTTGGAATGCCTGTAATTCTCATCTTTTAGATGTGTACTGCTTCCAATGTAAACTCCATTATTGTTATACTCTCTCTTAAGTAAATGGTTGGTTAATTAAAAAAAAAAAAGAAAAGGAAAGGGTATTAACTGAGAGTAAGAGACTGGGCAAAATGTCATAGGTTTGAGAGGCTACAATTTTGTACATCTTTGGATTTCTAAAAGTCTGTGTAAAAATGTGTAGCTGCTTTTACCACATTCCATAGAGAATTATTAGCATATCAATGGTTGATGGAAAATATCAATGTCAAGCTAAGTCAAAGATGTTTGATATTCAGAAAGCTAGTGATGTTAAGCTCAATTACTTATGTTATAGAGTAATAGTATCATGAAGCTTCTCTGCTGGAGGGTTGAAAATATGTTAACAGATCAAAAATTGGAAAAAAAGAAAGGCTACCAGGATAGTCATCATTTTGGCTCTAGTCTTTCAAGGTCAGTAAGGACTCAGGACATAAGAGAACCTGTGCTACATTATGCTGTAACTCAGAGGTGTCTCAAATTTTTGGTCAAGGAGATTATGGGACCTCAGAGGAAAGGGATAAATGAACTATAGTGTGTCTAAGGAGAGTAAACCAGAGAAAAAAACATTCTCTCAGGCTTTCACAGAAAGCAAACTTGTCAAGAAATGGCCGTGATTCATCCCAAAGGCTGACACTGACAAGAGTTTTACAAAATACTGTACATGGTTGCAAAGTTAATCCTCAGGGGGTTTGACTTTGGAAGATACAAAAGATGAGTGTTTTGTTATACAGGTCTTGCTTTGACTTGCCCTTGATAACCCGGTGAAAAAACTTAATTATGAGACATAAAATACAGAACTAGGTTAGCTGTAAGAGGCTTAAATCAACAACTTCCAACATTGACAGTTCACCGGTAACCTAATGCAATTACGGAACATTGGGCCATGTATATAACTAGTTCCTATCAGTTAAAAGAGAAGAAATTTTTTTTCTTTCCTTACCAATATCAATTAGAAAATGTTTCATGTCCACACCCTGTGCTCTGTATTACCATTATGAGGACAACATGCAATGTGCCAATTATTGTGAATGCACTACTAATGTGCTGTGAAACTATCATATTGATATTTCTTATTAAAAGCAATAAAAATAAAATAAAATGAGAAAATAAAGAAATATAAATGAATTTGGACTTTTGACTGAGTCGAGTAAGAAAATGATGCTTTTAGTAAAGAATGGGTTTAGATATATAGAGAAAAATGATAAATCCTCTTTTAAGCATGCATAATTTAAAATAGAAGTGAAAGCCTGGTAGTTAACATACATATAGGACTTATTGTTTGCTGTCTGTGTTTCTAAGCATTTTGTATATATTTACTCATTCAATACCAAGTAAAATATTTAAATTCATATGTAAAATTATAAATTACATGTAACATATAAACTTCTTTAATATGTTCTACAGTGCTTAATATTTTTCTTTATAACTATCAGTCCTAAGAATCTTATGTAAAATTATAAATTACATGTAACATATAAACTTCTTTAATATGTTCTACAGTGCTTAATATTTTTCTTTATAACTATCAGTGTCTGGTTTTTAGCTGAAAGTTTTAATACTTGATGACCATTAAAGTTCAAAGAAGGCATTGAAATCCTGGCAACATAAATACTAGAATATTTTACATCATTTCACACACTAGCACTAAAATGACAAAATATTTATGCTTCACATTGAAACCACAAATTTTTTTCCTTAAGAGACAAGAAACAAGTGATAGCTTATATACTCACAAATGTATGCTTGCTGTAAGGTAATCATGCCTTTGGTTTGCATTGGGATGTGTGAGAAATAGTTCAATGTTTGTTTTATTATGCTAATTGTGAATTTAGGTGATCTTATCTTATAGTTATATCAAAATTGAATCCATTTATACCCTGCATAAAAAGCCCTTAACATTTAATCCATGATATGAATGCTTACCTTTTCTCTTAATGTTTCCAGTTGACTCTAACTAAGAGTAGCAAAATTCCATTTTTTATCAAAAACTGCTTCAGCTTTGAATTCCTCTTAGAAAAAAATGAGGAATATCTAAACCAAACACCATGTCCTATGATCAACTTTCTCTTTGTTTTGAAGACAGAGGTCTGTACATATAGACAGCAGTAAAACAGTTTTTAAAGTTTGCAGTTTGCCTGGCAACTTTGCAACCTCAATGCTAGAAAACGATATGGATTTGCTTAGTTTCTCTCAGGAGATGAATAGACAAGGAAAAAATACTCAGTATTATTTTATCATATAAATTTGAAATTCTATCATTGTAGCAAAAGTATATGCAACTAGAGGTGTACAGAAAAATTAAGATGGATATAGTAAAACACAGGCCATGTGTTCTGTCTCTGTTATGTGTAAATGCTAAAGTTTAATTAAACATAATATTGTGATTACTAGAGTTTGGAAAATGCATGACATAAGGGAGAATGGGTGAATTTGCATGAATCCCAAAATATCTTTTGTGACTAAGACAATAAGCTTTTGACACAAAGAAGAATGAAATCATGTTCTCATTTAGTATGGATAATAGCTGAATTTTGTAAGAAATTTGCAGAAAATGTCCTGTTGCAGGTTTTGATGGCTGCGGAATGCTCAAGACATATTCTGGAGATAAATGATAATAGAACTATTGAATTTTAGTACAACAGTATTTGTTTTTTGTGGAAAAATAAAGGAAGTTATTAATAAAATCATTAGAGAATAATAATAGCTAATACATTGCACATTGTTATCTCCAAAGTAGTTACTCAGAGTACATTTTATGGGAATAACACATTTTCTGAATATTAATAGCACAAGTATTTCCTTTCAATGAATTAATAAAACTTAGTAGTATTAGCTACTTTGTCTATTTTACTTTTCCCTTACTTTCACATCTTCTACTTTATTTTTTTCCAATAATTAATACATTGCATATTGTTGTCTTCATTGTAGTTGTTCAGAGTACAAGATACAGATGTGATTTCTTCTCTAAACCTTAGTATAGATCTTTCTTTTCATTGAACAAAGAGAAATTAGCTATATACATAGTTCAACAGCCTACAGTCAATAACAGTAGTGCATTATCAGCTCATCTGGCATTATTGGAAGCTGTTGACTAATATATATATATATATATATATTATGGCTAGCTCAGTCTGCCCTGGGGGTAGGGCTGGTGCAGCATATGGTGCCAAGGATTGAACCACAGTCCCTACAGTTGCCTAAGTTTGCTTAAGCAGGTGCTTTGGACTGCTAAGTCATCTTACCGGCCCCGACTTGAGCCTTTTACAACTCAGCATATTGGCATGGCCTTCCTTTTTATACCTCATGGTTAGACTTTTCTGCTGGATGGTTAAGACTGGGATAAAGGAAGACATGTATTACAAAAAAATGTAACTTTTGTATCAGACAAGGTCAGTCAAATTCCCTCAGGATTTACTCTGAAATAGTGTACTGCGGTTTGCAGAACTTTTGTCAGTGTCAGGTATCTGGATGAATTATGGCCATTGCTTGACCAATTTACTCTCTGTGAAAGCCTGAGAGAATATTTTCTCTCTAGGTCACTCTTCTTAGGCACACTGTACATCATTGGTCACTTTCCTCTCTGGCCCTATAATTTTTCTGAACAGAAAATTTTGGGCTCCACTGAGTTATAGGCTGTAACAGCACAAGTTCTTTTATATCCTGTGTCCTCACCACCCTTGAAGGGCTAGAGGCAAAATATTGGCTATTTTTGTACCCTTTCTTTTTATTTATCTGGTCTGCCAGCTTAAGTTGTTAACCCTCCAAAAGAGAAGCTTAATTATATTATTCCATGTCCTCACTCCTAGAGCAGGCTGAGCCGGCCATAATAAAAAATAAAATAAAGTAAAATAAAATGAAAACCCATTCTGTAGTTTAAAAATAAAATGAAAACCCGTTCTGTAGTTTATAGTGTTACCCAGTTGTTACATATGTATATTATCACAGATTCTTTTCCTTTAAGGTACATAATCTAATATTATGGCCCAGCAGTTTATAAAAAGTAAATATATGTGGTTTTCTTGCATGTTTATTCATACTGAATGCTATAGAAGGGAAAATCAAGATTTTACTGTGGTAACCCATGTCATATCACTGTGAAGAGGAATGCTAGCCATGTCAATAATATTTTCTGAAACATCTTTGTACCCTGCATATGTCTCTCATACTATCGTTCCTTTTAGAGAGAAGGGATCTATGAAGAGTCAGGGAATGGTATGAGTTATTCCAACAGAAATGAGCATTTAGCTCTCCTTAATCCTCATTGAGTAGCCTCTGAGATTTTATTGCACTTCAAATTAAAAAATAAACAGACAAATTTATGAAAATAAAGACAAGAATTTAAAAACTCTGTCACTATGGCAACTTAAATGAGTGCATTCATCATTATTTTTTGTTTTTATGTACCTGAATTCTGCAGGAAATTTGGCCTTAGCTCACTTATGTTGCAAGTTCTCGTGTCTGAGCTGCTTCTAGACATGCTCTGAAGATTAATAATTGTGAAATAATTGAATTATACTGTGAAAATTTTCAAAGCATTTGACTATCTTTCTGAGACTTGAGTGGGATTTAGAGTAAGGAAGACGTACCAGCTTTTTAAATTTCCCAGTATCTGTATTAAGTGAAATGCCTTAAGAATGCGTGATAAGCCTTCAAAATACTCAGGGCAAGCATGTACCTTTTTCAGAATGCTTGCGATTTCCCCTCAAATTGCTCTTTTTATTTTGGGGTGGAATGTCTATAGGATGCTCATGGCCTCACTATTAGATCAGACTTGCAGTGATTTGCCTGTTTACAACCTCCCAAGAGCTGGGATTACAGACTTGCACCACTATGCCCAATCTCAGTTGCCATCAGCGTGTCCCAGGGGTGGGGCTGGTATGGCAGGCCTGAGGATCAAACCTGTAGTCCCTGTGCCTGCTTGCAGGTGCTTTAATCCACTGAGCTATTTGGCTGACCCTCAAACTGCTCTTAAATGGAAAATATCTTGAGTTATTCTAACTCATAAATTAATAATTAATTAAATTGAGTACATATAGTTCATTTGCATCACCGTTTGCTGTGTTTGCATAAAGAGAACAAGATCCATAAGTAAATGAAAAATAAGGGGCAGCATTTTCAAATAGTTGTTCCTAAGAGGAACGGTCTAGCATTTGCATAGTTTCTGTTTGAAACATCATATTCGTTTTACTCTCTAGCCAGTGTAATATTTTGAGTATGGTAGATCTTTATTTTTCCTGTTTAGCAGTGAGTCTACTTTGGTCATGGTTCCCATTTTTATTTGAAGTGGTAGTACGTTCCAATTCTCGGCTCCATTTTATAGTTGGCAGAATGGGTTCTTACCTGTTACTGATAATTTAGCTTGGGATATGTTAAAGTTGGAAAGATTCAAGTAGACATGTAGTTTTAGAGATCATAGCGAGAAGCATGTGGCAGAAACAGAAATTTTGTAAATGATATTTAAGGTATGTGGCTATTTGGAGAATAGTTTCAGAAGAACAAGAACTGTGCTTTTAGACATTAATGTTTTGAGACGGTAAAACTGAACCAGGGGAGGAGAATGAGAGGTTGTACCATATATAGAGGGAGATGACTGAGTTCTTAGGAGCAAAGAAAAAAATAATATAGAAAGGACGAGAATTATGAATAAGGCTGAGCTACTGCTGATGAGTCAAGTAATACTCGAACTCAAAGCAACCTTTGGGCTTTGCAGCATGAATGGTAAATTTGGCATTATGTTCATGACGCATAATAATCTCATTCATCTTGTGCGCCTGACATATCATATATCATCATATTATGATCATGCTTACTTCCCCTTACCCTCCCAGCTCTTTCTTCTTTGTTGGAGGAGTGGGGCCAAATCTCTGCACTCCGTGGCCTTCATAGACAATGGCAGAGGGAAACTGGAGAAAAGGCCTGTGGATCTCCCTTTTAAAAGTTTGCTAAAGAAACATGAAAATGTGATAGTAGTAGAGATTGAAATAAAAATTGAGAGAAAATTTATATTTCAGGTAGGGGAGTAATGTCTCTTTTGTATATTGATGGATTTGATGCATTTATAAGAAATAAAGGTTAAATCATGAATCAGAGGAGTAATGTTCTTGACTAGGCAGAAGAGGATGAAAACCAGCATAATAGGGGAATAGTTCCATTACCGAGAAGGATCTATGGGCCTTCACAGATTGGGAAGGTAAACCAAAGTATACCAACAGATGTATGCATGCCTTTGAATGTGTGTGTGTGTGCGTGTGTGTGTGTGTGATGTATTTCAGTGTACCCTATGAATAAGTTTGTTTTTTGCTAAAATTGAAATAAGTTCAACTTGTTTCAGTGTGAAGGAAGTTATGCTGGGGGAGAAATAAACAGCGAAGAAAAGGCACAGAGTTGTTATTCAGAAAACTGAGATAATGAAATAAAAAAAAAACAACAGGTGATTATCAGAAAGCTGGGATTACTGATTTTACCTGCTCTGATATTGGTTGCTGACTGTTGAGAATGATCAGCACTCTAAACTTTATTTTCCTTACGATGCACTTGGGTATATGAGCTTCCTTACCCAAGGGTGGTTTAATGTGAGATATAACTGGATTGTGCGGTGTTCATTGAGTCAATAACAGAAAGAAGGCAGTGATGATGTGTGCAAAGATGGCAAAACTTTGCCAAGGAAGGGGTGAGAGCATGAGAACAACGAAAGGCACAAACCAAGGAATTTGATGTGCTCTCCATTCCTGTGGAGTGAGCGTTCTTTGAGCATACGAAATGCAGCAAAATGGAAAGTGGTGGTTGGGTAGCTGAAGGCACTAAAACGAGATTGTTTAAGGGGTAGAAATTACTATTAATAAGGACAGCTAAGAGATCAGGGAAGACTTGATACTTGCAACTTAGGAAATAAAGGGAGGTTCATTGATTATACCTGAAAGATGGAAAAATAATTATTATGATTCAAGTGCTATAAAAATAGTTGGCTAAGACCCAGGACATAAAATATACAAGACTGAGTAGAGATATAGCTTTATTTTTAATGCATTATGGTTACACTTTTCTGCTGGATGGTTAAGACCAGTTAAAATAAGACCTATGTATCTCAAAATGTAAATTTTGTATATAATAAGGTCAATCAAATCCCTTCAGGATTTACCCTGAAATCATGTACAGCAGTTTGTATGTCTTTTTGTCAGTGTCAGCCATCTGGATGAGTCACAGCATTACGAGACCAATTTGCTCACTGTGAAAGCCTGAGAGAATTTTTTCTCTCTATGTGATTCTCCTTAGGCACACTATGCATTGTCCATCACTTTCCACTATAGTCCTATAATCTTTTTTGAACAGAAAATTTGAGGCTGGGAGATGTCTCAGTAGAATAAGTGCTTGCCTGGCAAGCACAGGGTCCTGAGTTCAATCCCCAGTGCTAAAATAAATAAATAAATAAATAAATAAATAAATAAATAAATAAATATTAAAAATAAAAATTAAAAATAAAACAAAATTGGGATGCCACTTAGTTACAGAATGTCATAGCAGAGGTTCTCTCATGTCCTGAGTCCTCACTGACCTTGAAGGGCCCAAAATATTAGCTATCTCTTTAGCCCATATGCTGAGCTGTAAAAGGCTTAAGTCAACAACTTCACACAATTGCCAGTTGTCCTTGTGACTCACTACTATTATAGACTATTGCACTATATTGGGTTCTTTTGTTGAATTCAAGTACACATAGTACTTGAACTGACATAACACATTAAAAGGTCCTTTAAAGACTTCTCCAAATACAGCTTCTGTAACAGCAATTGAACACTCATCTCTAACAAAACAAAAAAGGAGGACATAAATTAAGAACCATTTTGTAGTGAAAAAAATGTACATACAAAATAGGACAGATACACAGCCACTTTCTTTTAGTTCAATGAGAGGAGAGATTTGTACTAGTATTGTTTAGACAAGATATTATGTCTACATCTTGTCCTTTGAATAATTATTATGAAGAAAACAATATGTAATGTATTAATTATTGTGACTGTCCAATTAACTTGTTTTGAAACTGTTCCATTGCTATTTTATCTGTTTTTCTCATTAAAATGAATAAAAAGTTAATATAAAAAGATTGAGCGGAGCTTCAGTAGTCAGTGCAAAAAAGCAAGAAGGAGGATTACACGGGAATAGCTCAAACATGAGCTATATAACCTAATAGCTCAAATATGAGGTAGGTATGAAAAGATCTGTATATTTTATTACAGAAATATAAATAAGATTTATATTATATTTATTTTACTTGTGTTTTCTGTATATTGCATTTGCTTATCATGGCTCTTCTCTTACTAAAAGATAAATCACATGAAAAACGGTGATTTTTGGTAACTGCTCTTGCACCTTTTCAGCATTTGTTAAATGAATAAATAAGTTATTTCTTTCTCATTAAAATTAATAAAATTAAAAAAGTAAAAATCATTTCAAGTGAAAAAAGGAAAACAATTTAAAAATGAAAAAACAGGGCTATCTCAAAAATGAAGTAATGTATTATTTTAGACATCCTTTCAGTGAGGGTTCAGTGGTGACTCAGAGGAAACGGTACATAAGCATGCTTGGAAAATGTGCTACAAAAAGAGCTTTCTGAGAAAAGATAATTCCTGAACTCAATACTTGGAATGTGGCCACATACTGTCAGAGAGAAGTGAAAAGAAAAGAAAGGATGACTGTTTTCCAGTAAATTTATAGAGAAAGAAGTATACAAGAACAAAAATAAAAAAGTGACGTTATCGTTCTACGAAGAAGCAGAAGTGGTACGTATAGTATGTATGTTTATATGTATACTTTTTAATCTCCTTATCTTTTTGGGAAAAGATAGAGAAAAAAACATCTGATGAATTGGCTTATATAACTATGGAGCTAACAAATATCAAACCTAACAGTCCAAGTTATCCCAGGCCTGGCCGGGGAGAGTCCTGGGAAACTCTGCTTTTGTTTATGGCCGTTTTCAGGAGAACCCCTCTACTGTGAACCCTCTGTCTTTTGTCTTAAAGGCTTCCATAGATTGGATGAGGCTTATCCTGATTTAGTCCAAGTTTACAGATTTAAATGCTAATCATATCTAAAAAATATGCATCTAGTATAGTCTTTGATTAAAATGGCCCATGGCCTTTCTAAATTTATATACAAAATTATAATTGCTTGCTACTGACCTGTCATTATTATGCAAAGAATTATTTTTATTTTGTTTGCCTTTTGTAGTACTAGAGATTGAAACCAGAGAGCGTTGAGCTACACCCCAAAACCTTTTCTGTATTTTGTTACAAGATGGGATCTCAGTAATTCTGAGGTCAGACTCTAATTTGCAATGAAGCCTATCACTGAGCTGAAATTACAGGCAAGGAACTGTGTCTATGAACATGCATATTTATATTACCATATTTTTTCAAAAATACAATTACTAGGAATAAGTATTCTCTAATAAAATTTAAATAAATTGCTATTCTGAAACTGCTACATTCTATTCCATTCCCAACTGTCTTTCAATTATAACCTGGCTTTAAAGATTTCCTACTAATTGTTCATGACTACTTGCTATAGAATATGTTCTTTCATTCATTCACTGCTCAATATGTAACTATGAAATGTCTTCTATTCTTCAGGCATCAGGGAAATAATTACATAATTAAGTCATTGTCTTTGAGGAGATTAAATCTAGTAGAGGCAATTCATACAAGTAGATGATTATAAATAATGTGGGAATTGCTAGGGTAGAAGTCCATGCAGTATATCATGGCAATGTGCACCACTCAGTGCTGTGCATTCTTCATAGAGTTTTTGAGAGAGGAACATTCAAGATGAAACTTGGAAATTGGAGGACGTTTTATACAAGAGAAAGGGCTGCTATTTCTCAAACAAAACCAAGTATAAACCAAGACTTAGAAATCATACAATGCCCTTGAAGACTTTATACATAATTTTGTATTATTCAAATGCAAAGTGTAAAGTCAATCATGGAAGAAAATGGGGGCAACACAGCTAGCATAAGATCAGATTGTGAGTGACCTTGAGCTATGTTAATAAGCTTGCCTTTATGCACTGGGTTATTGTACAGGGTGTTAAGTGGGGATGGAAATAATTACACTCAAATTTCAGGTGTTTTATGTGAAGAATGGATTGCGGAGTGCATGAATCGTGATGAATTAACTCAGGAAAACAATGTTAAAATTTAGGTTGAAATGATAGAGGATGGACAGACACATGAAGATCTTATACTGATAAGGAATTTCTATGCTATTATACTTCAAGTGCAAAATTTCTGCCAGAGGATCGGTACAACTAAATTGATACCACAGAACATAATCATGCTTAGAATGATATGAAGAATAGATGTGGTAGGCAAAGGGTTACTGGCTTGATACAATGTTAATTGTATCTGTCAGAAAAAAAAGATTTATACTTGTCAATATTAAACATAACCTCTTGATCCATAAGGAAAGGACAAGCAACTCAAAATAAAAAGAGAATAGTTTGTTTTCTTGCATTTTCCAATTTTTCAATAGTCAGTATATATTATCTTTCAATAGGAATACTCTGACTAAGTAGTACTTCTTTGTTTCAGGTTATGAATCAATTGGGAATGACCACATGAATTAGTATAACAGTAAAATGTTAATTTCATTACTGATGAAGACAAAGTACTTAGGGAAGGTGATTTCTAGTTTTCAGTCTCTGAATTAGAGTTAACAGCACTAGCAAGGATTTATCACGGGAACGTAACTTTACCTTACTCCTTACGCCATATTTCTCTCATTGTCTGTGGACAACGGAGAGGGCACAGTCCTTACCTGATTTTATTTTCATTTTTAATCTATGTGGCTTAAACTTAAGTAACTACTACTTAAGTAACTGTCGTAGTAATGGTTGCCATGCATTAGAATGATAGGGCTCCAACCTCATGAAAATATTTTCTAAGTGCAAACGATGTCTCCTTTAGTTCTCTTTCATTTGTTAGCAGGGTAGATTATATTATAGCATTAGAAATCTCTGAAAATGTTCAGGTTTAGCTTTGACTTATGTTTTATATTTTTTTCAGGATCATTCTGTTCCCAAAGCTAAAAGTGCAGTTTCATTCTATTTCCTATCATGAGTTTTATTCAACTACAATGCCCAATACAATCTATTAGAGGTTCTTTAGTGAGATGAAATAATGTCATAAGAAGACTCTTAATACTAAAGTACTTGTCAATTCAATAATAAAATGTCAGCCTCATGAAGATGTTTAAACATTTGATTGAACATTTTCCAATTATTGAGCCTCAAAGATAAATGAAACCTTCAAGATTCAAATTCTCTTGAAGTATTAAATCCAGAAACAAAGTCTGAGAGAATTAAATTTTAAAGTCAAATGCTCCTGACCTTGAATCAAAAGTCTAAATCCTAAAATCATTCCTTTTTTGTTTAAAATTCACTTTCTCCACTTTTAGTTTTAAAATTTGGATAAAATGTATAAAAAATTTGTTATTGGTATAGGGTTAGGATTTTAAGATGTATTAATTTTGTGGTTAACAATTACATTTTTAGGGAGATGTTGAGGCTCCTTTAGAAATTACAGTTTGAACTTACACTGCAATGCTTTGGTTACTTGAGCCTCAGAAACTGTGTAGTTGATTATTAGCGAACATTTCTTTAATTTAATAATTTTAAAATACTATATGTGAGAATACCCTGAAAGAGGTCATGCTGCACAAACTAAGCACGCGTGTGCACACACACACACACACACACACACACACACACACTCACAGAATGGCGTAAAACTACCAGCAGTTAAGTGAAGGAAGGTACAGAAAATCATATATATATATATATATATATATATATATATATATATATATATATATATTCAAGACTGAAGGATCCAAGCTTTGTCAGCACTTGTGAAGTTGCCTGTTTGGGCTTAAATACAAATAAAGAAGTTGAGATTCATAGGTTTGCATGTGTTATATCCACACTGATCCCGTGGAAGGCCCTATGGTGAAGATGGATCTATTTATTAGAGCATCTCTCAACAAATACAGCTCTACCCTGTAATGTTGAAAAACTTGTAAGATGGCATTTGTCCAGATGCAATTAAATCTTTGCTTCAGCTTAACCTGTCTACTAAGACTTCTGTTGGTCTCCCAAGTTTGCTGTCACTCGCCTATATTTGCTATGAATATTTTAAATTTAAGACTTGGCAGATGGAATTCTCAATTTGTAGGTCCCTTTGGAATTGCTAAAGCCTTAATGTTTGCTGAGGCGTCTAGAGCTATGTAGCCCTTCTTTAGAGGTTGCCAATGTTAGGAACACACACACACACACACACACACACACACACACACACACACACACACACACATATATATATATATATATATATATATAGTTAAAATTATTCTTTGCTCATCTAAAATTCAAATTTAATTGGACATCTTTTATTTTTAATTGCTAAATCTAGCAAGCCCTGTACTTGTTTGCTTAAATTTGTGTATCTGTCTCTTTCCCATCTGCTAAGACCAAAGAAGTCCAGGACTTTGATGCCAGCCTCTGTTTTTATTGGAGTGTAGTACTGCTCAAACTCTATTTGCTTGAGGTTGTTAATACTCAAAACTGCAGTTCATTTCAAACAAAAACTTCAATAAAATACAAACAACTGGTGACTAAGGACTGCAGGATTCTTTTCTTACCAGGTCATCACAGTTAACAAGTGACTAAATGAAAGACTCTACACACCCCCTGATGAATAATTTGCTTCACAAAATGTCAGTTTTTGACTCTTACTATTCTTGTCTTTGGATCAGATGATGTTGATGTGGTGAGTTTATTCACTCAAAAGTGAAGTTCATTTGACACTAACTGCAGAAGGTACTGACCAAGCTATAATTTATAACGTGGAGGCTTGTTCCTGGAAACATATGTTCTTTTGTAGCAAATCTTAGGAGTCCTTCATTTATTCTTTCGAGTATTGCTAGTTAAACACACACACACACACACACACACACACAGAGAGAGAGAGAGAGAGAGAGAGAGAGAGAGAGAGAGAGAGTCAGAGACAGACAGAGACAGAGACAGACTGAACTGCATAGAGAGACCCTGTCTCAAAAAGACAATAAAGAAAGAAAGAAATGGTTGTAGCTATAATAGAGATAACCTTTTATCAAACTACATATCGAAATAGATACTCAGTGTCAAATTTATGCATCTTAAAAAACATTTTAAATCTGTTTTATTGTAAGACACAAGTAGTAATAAGACAAAATCAACAAATCTGTAGCTTATTTTGTAATTCTTAATGCTAATCTCCTTACAATTTATTTTTATCCAGGTGAAGCATGCCCCAAAGTCCCTATATGCACCATATAAAGGTATTTTAATCTATGATCAAGCAGTGGAAATTCTTACAGCTTTCCATTCAATCAGTATTTCTAGACTTGCTCAAGAATTCTTGATGATAACCTCCAATTTATGTTTAGTCCTAGATTTTAATGTGCAACTTTTAAAATTAAGTATTTATTTATTCATTTATTTGGCACATGGTCTCACTAGACAGCTTGGACTCCTAATGATCCAGCTGTCTCAGCCTTCCCAGCACTGCAATTCCAGGTGTGTGCCAGTACAACAGGTGCTAACCCAGGCTTCCATGGGAATCTAACCCAGGTCTGTGAGCTTGCCTGCAGGCACTTAAACCACTAAGCTAGCTCCTCAGCCCAAACCTAGACTTCATTTTTATACTGTATAAATCCTTTTCCTAAGAACATAGTGGATAAGAAAATTAAAATATTTGTTTCATGTTATGTCTAAAGCATTTGATATTCAGAAAGATAGTGATGTTAAGCTCAAGTGCCTATGTTATAGGGAATAATATCATTAAGCTTCTCTTCTGGAGGGTTAACAACCTAAGTTCAGAGTCCATGTAATCAGAGAAAAAGAAGGGATACAAGAATAGCCAATAGTTTGACTCTAGAAATTCAAGGTCAGTGAAGACACAGGACATAAAGGAACCTGTACTGTAACAGCCTATAACTCAGTAGAGTCCCAAATTTCCTGATCAGTGGTGTACAGAGGTGCCTAAGCAGAGTTACCTAAAGAGAAAACATTCTCTCAGGCTTTCACAGAGAGCAAAATGATCAAATAATGCCTGTGGTTCATTGAGATGGCTGTCACTGACAAAAGATCTGCAAACTGCAGTGTATGGTTTCAGGGTAAATCCTGAGGGAACCTGACTGACCTTATCTGATACAAAAGTTACTTTTTTTGTAACATAGGTCTTGGTTTATCTTGGTCTTAACCATCCAGCAGAAAAAGTCTAACCATGAGGTATAAAAAGGAAAGCCATATTAATATGCTGAGTTATAAAGGGCTCAAGTCAATAGTGTCCAATAATGCCAGATGATCTGATAATCTATTACTGTTATGAATTATTGAACTATATATTCAGCTAATTTCTCTTTGTGCAATGAAAAGAAAGACCTGTACTAGTGATGTTTAGACAAGAAATCATGTCTACATGTTGTACTCAGAACAACTATGACAAAAAGACAACATTATGCAATGTATTAATTATTGTAAAAACAATAAAATATAAATTTAAAAAAGAAAATTAAAATATTTTATATTTACTATTGAATCTCACACACATCATGTAGAAAAGTATTGGAATAGTGCTATGACATTATCACTTCTAATGTAATCAGAGAATAAGCAAGAAGAAGCTTTCTTCTCTCTTCTGTTATTTTTATAAATTTACTATACTGATACCATTAGTATGTCACATTTGTGAGCTTAGCCTTAACCCTAAAAGCATCTGCAATTTCAGTGATCACCACTATTGTTAATTTAAGTCTCTTTTGATATAGTTTGGCTGCAAGAAATTCATTTTCTAATAATGTTCTCAAGAATTCACTGAAATAAATGCATAGCATTTGTGTATTGAAATGAAATTGTGTTTTTCCTCGGTGCTTTAATGTCAGTGTCACTGGAGATCATTTGTTTGGCTTACATGTTTCCTTTGAGTTATCTACAACATGCTAGTGTTTTTCTTTCTTGGCATTTAGTACTGTTTTTGAAACATGTGATATAATCAAATTTTTCTCACAAACAAGTTTTTTGATTTTGTACTTTTTAGCTTAGATGTCCATATTTTATTTATTTATTTATTTATTTATTTGTTCTTTTAATATTTAGCAATTTCAGAGGAAATTTTGCTTTTGACATTCAAAAAAGTATTCTTAAATTACATATTTCTATCATAGTTCCCTTTGCTTTTGATTTGTTCTTCCAGAATTTTAATTTTTGCTACTTTTGATCATCCTTGCTTATTATATTAAGCACTTATAATCAGTGTGTACTTCTTAGCTCCTCTGTTTTATTTTTCTGTAATTCTTTTGAAGTATAACATATTTCCAAGTCATTTGAATTTTATGTTATCTGGTTGTTATGTATGTTTCTATTGTACTATGAGTTCCATCAGTTTCAGATGATTACAGTGTTCCTTTGTTCCATGGACATGTTTTTTATTTGTTTGTTTTTGTTTTGTATTTTGTGTAGGGTTTCACTACACAGCTTGAACTTGCAGTGATCTTCCTGATTTCAGGCTCTCCAGTGCTGGGATTATAGGCATGCACTACCACGCCTGAAACTGGTGGCTGACTCAGTGCTCCCAGGAGTAGGGCTGGCATGGCATGTAGTTCTAGGGATTAAACCCAGGCCCCTGTGTTTTCCTAAGGAGGTGCTTAGTCTTCTGAGCTATCTCACTGGCCCTGAATACGGTTTTTTTGATATGTTTGTACTATCTATAGGACTGCTACACTTTCCTATTTCTGTCAACACTCCTTGGTGTTAAATTTCCAAGGGACTGAATCTTTGGATTAGTTGTTAGGGCCTTAGTAACAACAAAAACCTTCTGTCTCCCATTCTGGAGACCACACATGAGGGTTGTGCTGAGTATAATGGTCCTGTGCCAGTGCCATCCCTGAGGGATGGATTCATTCTAGGCCACTCTCCTGGACTCACAGTTTATTTGCTTGGGGCCTTAGGACTCCATATTCGCTCCAGATGTGTGCATCTGGCTCTAAGTTCTTTTGTGCCCAGGGACACCAATCATCCTGAGTTGGGACTCACTCAAATTTGCTCCTTTTAACTTCTTTTCTTCTCTAATATCAAATCTCTAAGCAAGAGCAGAAGCTAAAATCCTAGAGATTAGCACTTCAATACATCAAATTTGGGTGGACATCCTTTAACCCGCAGCAGTGTGTCTTTGCTCAACTGTTTTCAGCCTTGGTTTCTCTAAACTTTTAGAAGAAAGTGTGCCATATGTTGAGAGAAACTTGTAGCCATCACTGGTGCTGCTCTGAACTTGTCTCACCTTGAACTCTAGCATTTATTATCCTGGGTCTCTTCTTTCTGTGGACCATCAATGTGGTTGCTGTCCATTGCTTTCTTCTGCATAGGTGGTGTTGTATCCTGGCCTTACATGAAAGTAAAGAACTTGTCTTATCAATTGGTTTGTATATTTTTCATTGTGTAAAATGAAGTTGTGTATGTTTTATGTACAAATACATAAGTATAATGAATAATTACTATAAGTGATGAATTTAACATATGAATCATCATCTTTTATAAAATTATTTTATTTATTAGTGGGGACAGTGCCTAAAATCTACTCTCAGCAAAGATTGTACAATATTATTAATTGTACAATATTATTAATTGTACAATATTATTAATTATAACTTTCCTCTTGTATACTGGGTCTCTACATGGATTTCTCCTATACAATAGCAAAGTTGTGGGGCCTCCCCACTTCCAGCCCTTTTCATACTGTTCTCTGTGTCCATGTATTATAACTTTCTTTTGATTCCACTTGCAAAGGAGACCGTTAGTAATTTTCTATGACTGACTTACTTTACTTAGCATCACATGCTGAGGTTCATCCATGCTGTGACAAACAGAACAATTTCCTTCATTTTAAAGGCAGAATAATATCTTTTTGTGTAGATTACATTTTCTTATCGATTTATTGACAGGCAATGATACAGGTTGTTTTCCTGTCTTTGGCATTGGTATAGTTCTCAATGAACATAGCTCATGAGCTTTTCACATTGTTTTCTCTCTGTTCTCACGTTTGTGATAAGACTCAAATGCTATGTAATCATTGTTGCCATACCATAATTAAACCTGGCCTTGGAGCAGTGAAATTGCTTGACTCAAAAATAACACTTGAAAATACACATATGTTGTCCAGTAATTCTTTTCCACTTTTTTTTTTTTTTTTTTTTTTTTTAATATTGCCATCCTTGCCAGGCATCTCCTTGTCTGAAAAGTGCAGCCTCAGCAAAATACCATAGGACAAGGGAATCAGTGATCAGGTTTTCAATTAAAAGGGATTGTATTAAAATTTCTACAACTCACTAGCAGTCTGAAGACATTTATATTCAAAATTTCTTTGAAACCAACACCATATATGGAAATAATATTTACTTATCTATGCTTTATATGTTCTATTGTATACCTGGTGCAGGTTTCATTGCAGGGTTGGAAGGGATATCACAGGGCGGAGGAAAAAGAAAGATAAACTAGGGAGGTTAAAAGTCTCCAGGAGGGAACTTTTGTCTATTTTACAAAATGAAGGTGAAAAGACAGCTGTCCCAGTTCCTTCACAGACCTCTGGAAAAGCAATGTCTTTCCCAGTGGCCTTAAAAAAGACACATCACTGTTTCAAATCAGAGGAAAACAGGAAGAAGTCTTTCAACATTGATAAGAGGCCATGAAAGCAACATGGATTTGGACTGCACCCGCCGAGATGAGATAAGATTTTGCCCTTTGTAGATGTCCGTAGAGAGAGAAAAAAGCGAGGGGTCATGCTGCTCTAACATACATCAGGTCTCACTTTATGGCTATTGGTGATCAAATACACTCCTAATCTCCATCAGACAAGGAGAATAGCAGAGGGTGAGGTCCTGATGCTTTGAAAGCATCAGTGTAAGGACAATTGCTCCTTGGTGTCTGTGGGTTTGGTTCCAGAACCCCTGTAGATATGAACATTGTGATCCTCAAATTCCTTTCTTAAAAATTGCACAGGGACTGGCAAGATAGCTAGCTCAGAGGTCTAAAACGCTGGATTAGGAAAGTTTAGACAACACCAGGGATAGGGATTCTATCCCTGGCACCACATGCTGTGCCAGGCCTACCCCCAGAACAGGCTGAGCCAGCCATAATAGAAAATAAATAAATAAATAAATAAATAAATAAATAAATAATCTGCGTACTGTGGTATTTGCTACACGGGTAGTAGTGACACATATCATCCTCCGCCCTTTATGGCATTGCCATCTCCAGACCATATGGAAAACCTAATATAGTGTATGACTATTTTAATATATTTTAATAGTGTTAGCAGTGGTCTGTCATGCTGTATTGCTTCGGGAATGATGACAAGACATAATAGACTCTACGTGTTCTTTTCAGATGTAATCACTGTGGGACTCACTGCAGAGTATAGGAAATGACCCAGGAGAACAGGGCTCGAACAACCAAGGCTGAACAAAGACTGCTGGTTTTTGACCCAACAGGAAGTCAGAGCAGGGTGTGGTTACATGTCACTTAATTTCCATGCATTCTTTGTAGAGCTAGATGCACAGCAAAGTCAAATTTTGCTTTGGAGAAATTACTGAAAATTTTTTAAAAGAATATTTTGCATGTATTATAAAATCCATACACGTAGAGCTTGTGGTTATAGAAAATCTATAGTGATTTTGTTACCATAATTTGATTTGAATGCTTAAAATATTATTGAGCTACTGGATAATGATAAAAATATTAACCTTTGAAAGTCGACTCTTATTTAGTGTTTTCCTCAGCTTGATGTGCTTATAATATTAAGTGAGAAATGGTAAAATTTAAGAGAAGGGAAAATGGAAAGGACCTTGGAAATTAATAAGCACCACAGGTTAATTCAGTGTTGGTACCTGGAAAATGCCGATTTTTATATGACATGCTATGCTAATGTCCATATAATTGGTATAGAGTGTTTTCATTCAAGTTTCTCTCTCTCTTTTTTTTTTTTTTTTGTAAAAAGCTACAAAATATTAAATTTCTAAGATTTCAGGCACTGAGTATTGTATTTATTCAAGACTTTAATTTTGACCTTTTTACACTACTAGTTGATACACTGATTTCGACCTTGGATTTCTTTTGACACAGACTACTTATTTCCTGCTTTAAAAATACTCCACAATAGTGCTGAAATAGACTTGGAACTACCCTTCAAAGCTTAGCATCCCCAAAGCCCCAAATAATTACCTGATAACCTCTGTTTTGGTAACCCTCAAACAGCAGTAGCTTCACTGAAAGTTAGAGACCCTGTGATAGTTCAGCTTCTCCAATATGAGAAATATTCTTAGGGAAGCTTCCTGTGGGAGGTAGAAGAGGATTGGAATGAGAATAATTACTTACATAACAAAATGATACATCTGACAAACCAGACTCACACTATTGAGAAATTTCACCCAGTAACTAACTGCTTTCAGATACGCAAGTGCTGAGATGCTTGGGGAAATAGGAAGAGAATGGGTGCAGGATGGAGACTCCCTCGATCTTCAGTGGCTGCATTAGTTAAGTATTCTTACCTAAGAAAGAGCATGAAATATTACCTAGCATGACCTTTATTGTTTAATTTATGAAGCTGCTGAATTTGTACACCAGTGTAGGTAACATCTTCCATAAATCTATAGGTTCAGAATTTAATCACCCAAAGCAAGAATAGGTTCTAATGGTGAAAATATTCTTCCTAGCAAATACCTGGAAGGACAGTTATTAGCTTATTGTACAATGTAGTTTTATTATGTCATATTAATTTCTACAGTAATTCTCATTTCTCAGTAAGAGGAGTAGATTCTGGGGTTTCTATAACTCCTGCCACGTTGATTCTCAACAAAGAAAGCTAAATGCTTGCATAGGATTTTGTTTACATCTAGCATTTCCTGTCAATTTTATTTTCATGTATCTGCAGAAAAAGTATCTGTATGCTAGATCTGAAATACAGTAATCTCTCAGCACACACAGACACAGACACAGACACACACACACACACACACACACACACACACACACATACACGGAACATTGTCTCATAGACATTCAAGATACCTATTCAGATTTCACTTTTTAGATTCTAGTTTAGCTGCTATATTGTAAAAGAATATTTTTCATGACATGTTTCAGAAATAGTCCTATATAGCCCTCTTTTAAAATTATTAAAGTGCCTTAAGACTTGATTATTTATAATCTCTAATGTAGTCTTTTGATTAAAAATTCCATCAGTATGCATTTGAAGCACCCATTTATATAATTTTCCCTTAGGGTGCAGTGCATCATCGCGATGTTCTTTATATCGCCACTTGAAGACGAGTGTGCTATCTCATCATTACACATAAACATGCGTACATCATACAAGAATATACTTTTCTTTATTGTTTTCATAATATATACCATTTTGTTTAATACTACCTCTCAAAGCTTAAGTTGCTACACTCAAATGCTAGAATACACTCAAATAGTCTTTCTTTACTTCTCTTCCACACTGACTTCAGAACCACATTTAGTCTATTCAGTTCCATCATAATCTCTTTGCATCTTCATTGCCCATCTCCGTATACTGCTGCCCGGTAAATCTCCATTTGCCATCTTCTAGCAGGGGTGATCTTTCTCCATTGTTCTGTAGGATGACATGTGGACTGCTCTTTGAAAGCTTAGCCTCCAGTTTATTGGAGTGTGAATTACGTGAAAATGGAGTCATGACATGTATAGATAGAGTAAGGTCAGAGTGGAATGGGGTGAGTCCCTAATCTTATATGTTCCTTTTTTATTATCTTATTTTATCAGTATATGTTTACTGTAATAAAGCATATGTTTATTGAGAGAAGTAGGTACATGTATGTAATACAGCTTGTATTATTATTATTATTATTGTTATTATTATTATTATTATTATTATTATTATTGCTGTGTGGTAAACTCAGCCTGTCCTGAAGGCAGGGATGATATAGTGTATGGTGCAGATATTGAACAACAGCTAGTGGTATTGAACATTTTTCACATGTTTTTCGGACATTTGTACTTATTCTCAGAAGTATCTTCAATTCATTTGTCTATTTATTAATGTTTTTACTTTAGATATACTAATTTTTTTGTGGGGAGGTTCTTTGTATACTCTATGTATTAGTCCTTTACCTAAGAAATAGCTTTAAATTTTCCCTACATTTTATAGGGTTGTTCTTTATTCTACAAATTGATTCCTTTGTTGTTCATAAGTATTAGTTAGATGTAATTATATTTGTTGACTTTTTATTATTTCTTGTGCAAATGAGATTCTGTTCAGAAAATCTTTTCCTACGCTTATAACATCAAGTGTTTTGTCTATTTTATCTTTCAGTCCATTTCATTTATTTTAGTCTGGGGTAAGAGAGAGAGAGAGTCCAGCTGAGTCATCTGCAAACACCCAATTTCCCAGCGTCCTTGGATGAATAGGGTACACTTCCTCCAGTGTGTGACTCTGGCCTCTTGATTGCCCATCAAATAGCTGAATGAGTCTAGAGATGTTTCCCAGTCCTCTGTTGTGTTCCCAGGGGAGCACGTCAGCTTTGGTATGGTGATCGTAGGTGCCTAAAAGAAGACACAGAAGCACTGTGTGAAGGCCATGGGCAGATGGCAGCAGAGAATGGAATACTGCTGTTATTTGCCAAGAGATATCTGGGGCTGTGAGATGCTGAGAAAAGCAAGGTGGGGACCACCCCTAAGGACTTCAAGAGTGCACTCCTAGCCAATGTGTGGATTTCAGCATTCTGGCCACTAGAGTTATAGAGAGCAAATCTCTCTTGTTTTAAGCCACCCAGCTTGTGGAGTTTTGTTATAGTAACCCTAGGAAACAAGGACCCAAGTGAATCCTATTTTATTACCTTCTTCTTAAAACCCTCTTCTCCCTGGTTGGCACTTTATCAGGTTTGAAAAGATTCCATGGCACCATTGCTTTCCAGCCATCTGAAACATCTAAGCTATGGCTCTTGTTTGGCTTACTGGGTGCACAGTCATCACTTTTCCTTTGTCTTCTTGACACATTTACTTCTGCTGGGCTCTCCACCTTGCGTTTTTATAACATAGAGTAATCATCATTCAGGTCTCATGTCAAGTGGTTGGTACTTGGAGAGGCCTTCTCTGGCCACTCTTTATTAAGTGCCATCCAGGTCATTGTTTTTCCTGTTAATTTATTTGTTCTTTTGGCATTTCAGTGTTATTCTGGTTAAAAATTTTGTTACTTGGGTAGAAAACAGAGAGATCCATCTTTGTTGCTTAATATTATATTGCTAGAATATGATAGTTGCTCAGTAAATGCTTGTCAGAACAATGTAATCTCAGTTCTATAACATGAAAGAAGTTCAACATAAAGGTTCACATTGTCAATATTCTGTGTTTTTTTCCCAGTATTTCTTTTCATTTTTTTCTTTATCTGTGGTACCAGGGATTGAACTTAGAACATTATGCTTACACTTGCCATGTAGGTACTTATGTAGTTCTTTCCAGTATTTCTTTTTTAATTAATTAATTATTAATTAATTGTTTATTTATTTATTTATTTATTTGGCATAGGGTCTCATTACACAGTTTGGACTCATAGTGATTGTCCTGTCTCAGCCTTCCCCGTGCTAGGATTACAGACATGAACCACCATGCCCAGTTTTACTGGCTGGCACAGGGCAATGCCAGTGTGGCATGAAGTACTAAGGATTGAACCCAGGTCCTTGCACTCTCCAGGCCGGAGCATAAGACCTCATGACTATCTCCCTGACCCTTTCTAGTATTTCCTAAGGCAAGGTATTTATTTCAATCTCTTCTCTGCTTAGCCCAGTTGTTCTCAACCTGTGGGTTGTAACCTTGGCGGGGGTCGAATAACCAAAACACAGGGGTCACCTAAAGCTATCAGAAAATATATATTTAAACCCATGATAAGCCATGGTGAAATGTTATTTATTGGAATTAGTAATTTGAAGTAGCCACCAAAATTATTTTTTGCTTTGGGGTCACCGCAACATGAGAAACTGTATTGTGGGGTCACAGCATTACCAGGGTTGAGAAACACTGGCTTAGCCCTCTAATTAGTAGTTTATTTTCTCATAATCTATTTTCTTAGCTGCCAACTAATAATTGAAACTGCGTGAAGGGATACTTGTCATTATATTTTTAATCGTAATGATGATCAAGATAGCCTCATACCTTGTATAGTACTTTCAGAAAAGTATAGGCATCAGAAAAACCAGAAGTTCAATTTTGAGTTCACAGTCAAACACAACCCTTCTTCATAGTATGGTCTTGCCTCTGATTCTGCTTTTAGTTTGTAAAAGCAAGAGGAAGAATCATTAGAATTGTTTCTATTCAAAACAGCTTGCATTTGGTACAAGTACACAAATTTCATGATCCATATGAAATTTTCCATGTTTTTAAGAAAAATTTTTCCTCCTGTTACTTTATATTAATTATCTTTTGAAAATAAAGGAAAAATAAAATGTTTAGCTGTGACATTATATATTGCCAATTTGACTGTCTTTACATTTTTTTGCCTGCAATGTTTTTTGCTGCCATTTTATATTTTAACTGGGCTCTTGAAGAAAATATGTATATGAAGCATTTAAGGAAATGATTTCCATTAACTAAGACTAAGCGGTTGTAATAGTAAAATCGGAGTGGTTTTGGGAAACTAGGATAATTTGCTATCCTTTTAGTTTAGGTACATTTTATTTATTTCCGACGTAAGTGTACTTTATGTATTATTATTTTAGTAACAACTATGTCAGTGAAATTTTTTTTTTCTTTTTTGAGATAGGGTCTTGCTATGCAGTTCAGGCTGGCCTTGAGCTCACTTTTGTAGCCCAGGCTGGTCTCGAACTTGCACCAATCCTCCTGCCTCAACCTCCCGAGTGCTGGGATTACAGGCGTGCGCCACGATGCCCGGCTTTTTGTCAGTGAATTTTTATACTATCAGCAGAATGTAAATGAGAATTAGAAAAACAGTAGCCACATGCCTGATTCCACACCAAAAAGTCTCAAATAATTCTAAACTTCATTATTTTCAGAATGCAAGATTTAGAGATTGTAAAGGAACAGATGAATTGTGGTAAATAAAATAGTCCCCATTATAAGTAATCTAGTGAATAAAACACGGGTAGACATCAATTTTTTTCTATGGTCTATGTATTTATTAAAGTTAACTGACTGTAATGGTCAATGCCCTAGCATTGACCTGCTACAATTTTGTATAAAGTTAGATTTCTAAATTGCTGTGTAAAAATATGAAGTTGTTTTTCTTTTATCACATTCTTTAGGGATTTATTAGAAAATCAATGATAGATGGAAAATACCAGTTCCACATTAAGTCTAAGGCATTTGATATTCAGAAAGACAGTGATATTAAGCTCAAGTACCTATGTTATAGCGTAATGGTATCACAAAGCTTCTCTTCTGGAGGGTTAACAACTTAAGTTTATGGATGAAAAAATTAGAGAAAAAGAAAGAGCTACAAGGATAGCCAATATTTTAGTCCAAGCTTTTCAAGGTCAAGAGAACCTAAACTGAAACATCCTATAACCCAATGGTGTCCCAAATTTTCTGTTCAAGGAGATTATGGGAGCACAGAGGAAATGGACAGATGATGTACAGTGTGCCTAAAGAAACACCTAGAGAGAAAATATTCTCTTAGGCTTTCACAGAGAGAAAACTGATCAAGTAATGGCCGTGACTCATCCAGACAGTGGACATTGACAAGAGTTCTACAAAGCACTGTACATGGTTTCAAGTAAATCTTGGATATTTAACTGAACTTATTGTTGGGAGCCACAGGAAGCCAGGAATTTGATCAAGTGTGTGTAGGTGGGAGTGGACCTCCCTGCCTGGAGCAGAAAACTACCCCAGTGCTGAGAAAAACATCCTGTTGAGAAAAACATCCTGTCTGGTTCATGCCAGCTATTGGTTGCTGGGTAGGCTTGTGTCATAGGATGCAGGCTTTGTGGAAATATAAATAAAGGATCGTTTACGTGTGTGTTGAGTTAGTCTTGCCCATCAGGCAGACTGACGACCACCTAGCCCGACTTTTTGTCTTGTCTCTTTCACTCCTACCGCCATTTCTCCCCAGGGCTGAACCGTTCACAGCAAGATCAACGGATCCCTACATTTATGGATCCCTACCCCTTATCAGATACAAAAGTTACATGTTTTGTTATATTGATCTTGCTTTAGCTTGACCTTAACCATCCAGCAGAAAACTTTAACCACGAGGTATAAAAAGTAAAGCCAGAAAAGTATGCTGAGCTATAAGCAACTCAAGTCAGCAGCTTCCAACAATGCTAGTTCTGCTGATAACCCACTACTTTTATGGAACATTGGACTATGCATATAACTACTTTCTCTTAGTTCAATTAGAAGAAATATTTGTACCAATAGTGTTTAGAAAAGTTATCATATCTTCCTCTTATACTCTGAACAACTACTATGAAGACAACAATATGCATTGTATTAATTGTTGTGGCTGTCCTACTAACATGTTTTGATACTGTTTCATTGTTATTTCTTATTATAAGTAATAAAAATATAAAATATGAGAGGTAATAAAATAAAGTTAAAGTGATATCATACATTGCTATTTGATTTGTTCATCAACTTATATTAGTTTGTTGCTAGGGATTTGTGTACCAGGAATTGAATTTGGAACCTCATACTTACCAGGCAGATGCTGTGCTACTAGCTAAATTCTTAGCTCCGTCATCAACTTATATTAAACTGAGAATCATAACAATTCCTAACATGTGTCTGATATTGAAGTGATTTTGCCTGCATCGCTTTACATATAAAATATACATATGTATTTTATATTTTTGCAATAGTATTAACATTTTATTATGAAGTTAGTCCTAATTACAAGTATATTTCAACCAGGTTGTCCTATCTGGATTTCATCCTGTCAGCTGCTTGGCTTCTAAAGGCTAAGAACAATTACCGTCAGGCATTTTTATCCAAAGTATTATCTACCCGACTGCAGTTAAAAATCCTACATCAAAATTCATCAATTCACATTGCTACTACATAATATATAGATTACCTGTCTTCTTATCAACAAGTAAGGCCATTTGAAATGGAAAAATAGAATCGTTAAGTCATGCAGCCTACCTTATCGTAAATTTTTTAGGCACTTAACTATAACAGAAATGTCTTTTTTTCTTAGTATTTAAAAGTTAATACTATTTTTTCCTCATCATAATAAAATACAAAAATGAATTCAGTAAACAACATTGATACGTAAAAATTTGGATTATACTTCTTAAATAATTTTAGCATTCAAAGCATTCTTACATTTTTCATTTTATTTTTCTTTGAAGAAAATGTTTCCAGTGGATATTCATTTTCCTACAGCATACTATTCTTGTTGACAACACAGCGTTTGCATCTGGATGAGCTGTGTTTGCAGCCTAGTTTTGCCAGTGGTTTGTTGTACAGCTGTGAGTGGGTTATGGAATTTCTTCGTGCCTTGAGTTCCTCATCTGGCTGATACCTATCCCTCGGAGCAGTTGGTTAGATGACTTAATGCCTGTGAACTACATGCAACTGTGGCTGACATATGCTTACTCATGTCATATTTAATATATAGCCTTTTAAATGAAGCAATAGAATCTATTATCCCATTGTCTTACTCTAAATATTGACATTAGCAGCATACTTTGAATCGTCTCAAATTTATTGCTGTCAAATTTGTTAGCTAAACAATAAAAGGGGTTCCCTCCCCTTAGCTAGGCACTGATATTCTCCTCAACCTATCCAAATTGACATAAAAACGTCTGCTTCTGTATGGCAAAGTGCACAGCTGACACCTCCACACACGTGTTGAAAGAACTGTTATTGAGCATTCCCAGAGGCACAGCACTCAGCAAAAAGGTTCTTCATCCTGTTAGCCCGAGGAGTCTACCTCTAACAGATTGCCAGGAAAGATTAACTGCTGCCGGTGGAACAGCTGCTGGTTCAAACAATTTTGATCTTTTTATACCTTGTGTTCATTCTATTTCCAGGTGGAATTGGTCCACTTGTTAAGGAGAGCCGCAGGTAGTCCAGCTGCTGGCTCGAAAAGTCTGGTCTTCTATATGTTTTGTTCATTGTGTTTTGACACAGAATTGGCCCAGTTGTTTTGGGAAAGCCCCCAAGGGAAAGTTTTTACAAAATAGCTTCATAACCTTTTCAAGGAGACAAATATACCTCCCATTCTCCCTTTGGCACATGAGGTAGGCCACTCAGGAAATGCCATTTAAAAATTTTTCCCTTAACGTGCACCGAAGGTAGCATTATTTCATTCAAATTTAATGAAGGAATGGATAAATACAATCATTTTTATTCTTAGCTTTCAGTTTTTAAATGGGACGTTTGACTATTAAAGCAAAGTTCTTGTATTTGTTGACATGTAGGATAATTTTTGTTCTCATAAAACACCAAAGAGAAACTGTTCTCTTGATGTTTGCTTAGAGAAAATTAACCAGTATCTACTGCTGAATTTCCTGAAACTCAGTGCAGCAGGATAGTTTTGGATTGATGCCACAGTCTTTTAAACATTTACAGTAATAAAATATTTTATAGTAATAAAATGTATTCTGTGTAAATATGTGAGATGACAATGCCCAGATGCTACATGTAGCTGTGTATTATTAAGATAAAAATGTTTGCACTCCTTTGGAATTTAAATTTTAGGTCTTTTTATGCCTGATTCTGAGGTTCATACTCCACCTTCAAGAAGTAAAAGTCAGATGAAAGTTTGGCCATAATGATTGCAGACAATTTCTCTAATGTCCAAATTGTTCTCTGAAAAATCACCAGCTATATATACAGTCTTACCTATACTAAATTTCTTAATTGATTCATGTCATTCCCAAAATTTCAGAATCTTTGGTGTTATTGTGTGTTTCATAAGTTGCAAACCTGGCCTAAATTTTTTATGATAGGAAATACATAATAAAACCATTAATTTAAGTAACATTGACCATGTTTTTGAGTAAAAATTAGTAATGTAGAACACGATACTATGTAACATATATCTATTTTTTCTCAAAAGTCATAAATTTAATCAATGGTTAGGGTAACAATCCACTATATGTATGGAAAACAATGAAATGTATTTTGTGCTGTGGGTATTTATATTCATAAGTAGTGTATTGTATGACTATAGCACCTGGAATAAAGAATCAGTAATTAACAAGGAAATTAATAAGTGGAATAGCTTTTGTCATTAGTCTTCCTGGTATAGAATTTGGTTATAATAAATATAAATATCTTCTTTTATTATTTTTAATAAGAAATAAGAGTGTATAACAATGTGACAGCTTCAAAACACATTAATAGTACATTTCAATATTTGACACAGGACCTGGTGGGAAGGCTCAGTCCTTGGGAAAGCTTGGGCGGCTTTCAGGGACCGCAGTTTGATCCCCGGCACCACATGCTGCTCCAGCCCTACACTTGGGGTGGGCTGAGCCGGCCATAAAAATGAGTGAATAAACAAAGGTTCTGAAACAAGAAAAAAAAAATAAATATTTGACACAATGCATATTGTTATCCTCCTACTAGTTATGCAGAGCCCAGGGTGTAGGAGTTATAATTTTTCAAATTATTTTTGCTACAATCAAATTTCTTCTCACTGAACTAAGAGAAAGTAGCTGTATACATAATTCTAATAATCACAGTGGGTTATTGGTAAGACTGGCAATGTTGGAAGCTATTGATTTAAGCCTTTTACAGCTCATCATTCTGATCCAGCTTTCTGTTTTATGCCTTGTGGTTAAACTTTTCTGCTGAGTGGTTAAGGGCAAGTTTGAGCATCACCTGTATAGCAAAAAATGTAACTTTTTTTTTAATGCATAGAATATTTATTGGGGGAAGAAAGCTTCTGTCTGAGAGAGGCTCAGAAGAGGGACCCAAGTAGGTTGCCCTGGCACATGTAGCTTTAACAAAAAAATTTCGGCATACCTTATAAAAAAATTTTCTTTTCTTTTTTATCTTTTTTTTCAATTCTTTTATTGTTTAAATTTAACAATGGTTATATTACATATTTTCATCATCGGATCAGTTTAGATTAATTCATATAGGTATATAAGATTGATCAAACAATTAAACATTAACCTTTCTAAATCCACATTACTTTTTTTTTTTTCTTTTCCCCTTTTTTTTCTTTGAAAGTTGACATATTGCATATTGTCCTC
The DNA here is from genome assembly GCA_004027025.1 of Myocastor coypus. Lineage (NCBI taxonomy): Eukaryota > Metazoa > Chordata > Mammalia > Rodentia > Myocastoridae > Myocastor > Myocastor coypus. The sequence continues at coordinate 79,336 of PVJA010005400.1, forward strand.
ACAATCATTCTATAGAGTGCAGTGTGTGGGCATGACCCACGTCCCTATTAATGTTGCATAGAAAAAAAGAAAGAAAGAAAGAAAGAAAGAAAGAAAAAACAGGAAAGAATATACTTCTCTTTGGACTAAGAGGA
>PVJA010005401.1:0-79398 GCA_004027025.1 Myocastor coypus
AAAAAAAAAAAAAAAAAAAAAAAAAAAAAAAAAAAAAAAAAAAAAAAAAAAAAAAAAAAAAAAACCTAAAAAAGTAAACTTGATGTGATATACTCTTTCAGTGATACATTATAGTTTTCTAACTTTAAATACTAACTCTAAATACAATACACAATTTACATTTAAAACATGGAGTTATGTGTTAGATTCGTATTTTATAAGGCCTAAATTTATGCTGTTTACAAACTGAAGGGTCAAGTTTTACAGAGATTAAAAATTCAAATGAATTTGGATATAAAAAATAGAAAACATAAAAACAAATCACCTGATAGGATGATGAAACGTTCTTTTTTTAGTTAAATATATATTTTTTATTTTTATTTTTAATTTTATTTTTTTCCTGTTTCAGAACTTTTGTTTGTTTGTTTATTTATTTATTTTTATGTATGGCGCAGCATGTGATGCCCGGGATCAAACCAGGGTCCCTGCAGCCACCTAAGCTTTCCTAAGCAGGTGCTTTAGACCACTGAGCCATCCTGCTGGGCCGTACACTTTTTAATATACATAGTGTTTCCTGTTCTTTTAATATATGTCAAAGAAAGGTAAAATTACAAGTTTACTAGTCTACATATCTGATTTTCCCATTCGCTAGTTTCAACAATATATAGAACATCACTGAGTATTAAAAGTAAAATTCCAAAAAGGGCTGGGACTGGTAAAAAAAAAAAAAAAAAAAAAAAAAGATAGGTAAATAAATAGATAGATAGATAGATAGATAGATAGATAGATAGATAGATAGATAAAATTCTAGAGGGCTGGCCAAATAGCTCAGCTGATTAAACTGTCTGCAATAGGTGCAGGGTCCAGGGGTTCAATTCCCAGGCTCTGACCCCCGGGGCACACTAAGCCAACAATTGAGAGTAAGGGTGGTGACACATCCCTGCAATCCCAGCTCTTGGGAGGCTGTAGACAGGCCAATCCCTAGAAGTCCAGTTTATTACTGAGACAATGAGCAACCTGTAGACCTTGCCCTAAAATATAAAAGAATTTAAAAAAGAAAAAGTAAATTCCATATGATTCAATTTGTTTTTCTTGTCCAAATTATTATCATTCACTATATCAATAGTGGCAAATATCTGATTTCCTTTTTCCTTATACTTAGAATATTTTTCTTATTGTTAAAAATTCTAAGATGCCATCTGAAAATAATTTTTCAGTATTTTAATTTGTCATGCACCATGATGTTCTTGTAAATGTTTGACTAAAACAAAAATGTGATTACTTTCTCTTTAACCAGTTCTTCAACTGAAAGATAATCATTTCGTAAGTAGTAAGATAATTATACATAATTACATGTAACTGTGCCAAATTAGACTTATTATAAACTGCAAAGGTTTGTGAGTGACTCTGCCAGTTTAGAGGGACAAATTAGGGTGAATTCTACATTAAAGAACAGACGTTTTATATTAGAAATTTACATAGAAGATAGAATTTTTAGAATTTTTCTAAAATGAATGTGACACACATTGTTTGAAGAAATACTTTAAATATAAACGGTAAAGTTTGTATGAAAGATAAATAAGCCCTTAGCATTCTCAAAATGTGACTTTCTGAAATTTAAATAGACTTTAGAACTAAGGAATTTAATAGAACATCATCGTCTTAGCAAACCATTGATTGCCATTATTTCACATGACACTGAATTTACAAGTTAAATATCAGGCTACTCAGCTTTATTTTGAATATAGCACTGGAAGCAATTCATAAAGTGACAAAGAAAGATTTGACATGCATGTGATTTATACTATCCATCTGCTACATTCTGGGTCTGGTTGTCTCCCCAAAGCATCATGCAGTTATGGGGCGAACTTCTACTATTTTATTTATTTATTTATTTATTTATTATATTTTAGGGAAGGGTCTATAGGGTGTTCAGGGTCTCACTACTAGATTGGACTCATAGAGATATGCCTGTTTACAGGCCTCCAAGTGCTGGGATTATAGGCCTGCACCAGTCTCAATTTTCTTCTGAGAGTAACCTGGGGGTGGGGCCAGCACAGTAGCTCCAAGGATTAAACCCCTGGCCCCTGCACCTGCGTGGAAGTGCTTTAAGCCACTGAGCTATTGCTCTATTGTAATTAGCATCACTATTTCTTTTTGAGTTCAACTATTATTCACCCATATAATAAGAACTTATGCTCAGATTTCCATTAGGTTTTTCCTGCAAATTAGCTGAGATTATATGAGAAAAAGTGAGAGCTTTCATTGAAGCCAGAGAAAGTTCGCTGTTAGAGTCTAATTGGAATTAAGCCTCCTGAACTAGGCCTCCTGAATGGAGGGAATGGGAAATCTTAAGCAAAATTAGAAAAGAACAAGGAGTAAGCTGAATTCTGTAATTATGAATCAAGTAGCCTAGAAATAGAAAAATATAAAAAGGGACTAAAATAGTAAGATAATAAACACTGCTTCTTTGAAATATTTTAGCAACATACTTGGCAATACTCTTTCAATTTCTGTTTCGATGTTTATGCCATGTCTTAATGTGCAGTGGATAACAGAGTAAAATTTTATATTATTTATTTTTATATTTTTTATTCATATTATGGCTGGCTCAGCCTGCGCTGGATGTGGGGCTGGCACAGCATGTGGTGCTGGGATCAAACCACCATCCCAGAACTTGTCTAAGCTTGCCTTAAGCAGGTGATTTAGACCACTGAGCCATCTCGCCAACCCAAAAGAGTAAAGTATTAAAACAATATTGAAAAAATTGTTATCATGGCAAACTACAGACCAATCATCTTAATGAGATTTTATGAAAAATTAAACATTTGTAACTGCTAATAGCAAAATATTCAAAGCAATTTTTATAGACAAAAATTATACAAATAAGAGTTTTTAATGCTTCCAAAATAACAGAAATTTTTTTTTTTTTGTCTTTTTGAGAGAGGGTCTTGCTATGCAGTTGAGGCTGGCCTTGAGCTCACTTTTGTAGCCCAGGCTGGTCTCAAACTCGCACCAATCCTCCTGCCTCAGCCTCCCGAGTGCTGGGATTACAGGTGTGCGCCCCCACGCCCGGCTTAACAGAAAAAAATTTTAATCTGAGTTAATATCTGGTTTAGATGTTAATCAAAATATGCCTCCTGTAAACATGTTTAGTTTTACAGTAACAAGTATAATGAATCTGCACAGCTCCTATTTCTTATGCCTCTAGAAAACGGTATAAAATTTGAAGACATATTTAAATAATACAGAAACATAAGTGCTTCATTTTTGTTACCTGTAATATACATAAATAAATGTTCTAAGGTATAACTATACTGACACCTGAAAAGATACACAAAGAAAATATTTCTTTTGTAATTACCTAGAATTTTAGTAATTTTATTGTACAAAGCATTCAGGTTTATATGTACTTTTGTTGTCTAAATTTTAAAATTTATTACTACTTGGAATGAAATACACATTTAACAAGAAAACTATAATCTTTATTACTGATAGAATCAACATCATATCTTTTGGTTAACTCGTAACTGTACCTAGTATTATAGATAAAGATCTCTATGCATCAGTATAATGGAAACTACTTTTAAAATGGGTGAATCAAGAAAGGTGTCTCTTCAATAAACTATGTTTAAGAAGAAAGACTTAAATAGTTTTACTATAATTGCAATCATTTACACAAAGCTTGCAGTTCGTGCAAAGTGCATAAAGAATTAAAATATTTGGTATATATAAGATAATAGAGGAAACCTGATTTTAAACAACTACAAGGCAAATGTAATATTGAGTTTGAATTAATATTAATATGCAATATTAAAGCTTGCTGTCATTTAACTCTTTTTCAAAAGCAAGCAGAACAATTAAAAACTAAGCAAAAGAATGCAAAATTGTACAATATCGAGGAATCACAGCTTAGATGAAATGCAGATATAAACATATGCTATAAATTATCATTTAGCTGACAATAGTTGTACCATTGAAGGACATGTGTGGTAGCTATAAGGTAAAGGAAGTGCTCAGCATGGCTAGCTACCAATATTAAAGTGAAATAGCCAAGGGTAGTACCTCACCCCTGTAAGCGCAAGTTGGGAGGTTGAGGCATAATAGTTTGCACAAACTATTACAGTTGAGAATCTGAGGCCAACCTCAACTACGTGGTAAAATCCTATCTGAAAAACTTAAAAAAAGATAAAAGAAAAAAATACATTTCTAGGAATAATTTCTCAGTACCAACATCAAATTTGGTGCAGGGTGTTATTTCTTTTATAAAGTTACAATTCTAATAGTGTATGGAATCATTCAGATAAACGAATGAGAATCTACAGATCATGTCTAGAATGGGTAAATAAACTTCTCCAACATTTTTTTCTCGTAATATTATATTAAAGTAAAAATGAAAACAAAATTGTAGAATAAAGACTGAAATATGGAATAAAAAAAAACAAAGGAAAGTTATCTTGCAAACTCTATATAATATAACTTTTATAGGAACCAATATTTTATTATCATTAGAATGAGAATCCACTTAATATAGGGCTGAGGAGATAGCTCAGTAGAATAAGCACTTGCCTGGCAAACAGAAGGACCTGAGTTCAATCCCTGGTTACATGAAAAAAAAAAAAATCCATTAATATTTAAAGCAGTATAAATCGACAACAAAGCTGGGCATGGTGGCTCAGGCCTGTAATCCCAGCACTCAGGAGGCTGAGGCAGGAGGATCGGTGTGAGTTCGAGATCAGCCTGGACTACAAAAGTGAGCTCAAGGCCAGCCACAACTGCATAGCGAGACCCTGTCTCAAAAAGACAAAAATAAATAAATAAATAAATAAAAAAATAAATAAACAAATAAATAAATAAATAAATTGACAACAACAACAAAAAAGAAGAACTTCAAAATAGTTTGAATATAAGTAAATACAGCAATGTAGAAAGATGTCTGATGAAAAGGTTCTGAGAAGCAAGGGTAACATCAATGATTTTGAAAGCAGAATCTAACGAAAAAATAAATTTAATTTTATTAAATGTCACCCAATGGGCACTGGTAAATGACTCCAAGGTATACCGATAAGATAAAATGAGAAGAAAACATCTAAAATAATGGAAAAAACACTTTAAATGGTTTAAAAATAGAGTGGAAGCAGGTTGTGAGCATCATAAATGTAAGAAGCATCAGCCTTCCCCTTGCATTCTAAAGGGAAGATAATGAGCCATGCTATGCCCACTGATTTGATAAATACAATGGACTCAAATTAGAAAAATCACAGGAGAATTAGGCTAAGTGGATTATATTTTATTTACAAACTTAATAAATTTGTACAGCCAGGCGTGGTGGCGCACGCCTGTAATCCCAGCACTCAGGAGGCTGAGGCAGGAGGATTGATGCGAGTTCGAGACCAGCCTGGGCTACAAAAGTGAGCTCAAGGTCAGCCTGAACTGCATAGCGAGACCCTGTCTCAAAAAGACAAAAAAAAAAAAAAAAATTTCTACAAAAAGCTCAACCTTTGTGAAATTCTTTCTTTCTTTTTTTTTTAGTATCAGGAATCGAACTGAGAACCTACCCCTTGTCAGGCAAGCGCTCATGCCATTGAGTTATGTTCCTGGCCCTGTATCAATTATCAATGAATTCTATAGAAAATTGAAGAAAGAACAAAAAGAATATTGAAGAAAGGCTTTAAATTTGTGCAAAAAATCCAGAAAATAGATGCAAAATAAACATTTCCTAATTTTAGAAGACATAATGCCTTGATATTCAAAACAGTTAAAGAAATTTCAAGAAAGAAAAATAATAGATAACTATCTTTTACTAACATAAATGAAATAATGTATCAATAAATCCAAACCTACTACATATAAAAGGAATTGTTTCATGGAATGTATTCTTATATATATATATATATATATATATATATATATATATACACATATATATATATATATATATATGTGTGTATATATAATATCCTATACATACTCACTAAACACAAAGATACACCTTATGTAAAAGTGAACTGAGACCTAAGTGTAAACTGAATTAAAATGTGTTGTGGAAATAAAAGAGAAAATTTATATGACTTTAGATGTGATGCTGAGTACTTCAATGGTGAACCATCACTTTCTTTACCTATATGTGGATAAAGAATGTGGACTAGCTATGAAATAACTTTCTCTATCTATATAGATTTTGAAATTAAACGCTGAAATCTCTAACCTACTTGGTCATGTAGACTACATAATTTTTAAGTAACATAAATCTTTTAATACTTTTGTAATAAAAACTACAATTGTTTAGATGCTTAAAAATGGAAAAATATGTGGACCTATGTTAGAGAATCAGAGTATTTCATATGAAATCCGTAAGTTTTCTTCTCCTATAACCATACAAGATTCTGACACTATTATCTCTGTTTCACAAATTTGAAATCAATACTGGAAAAAATTTCTATGTCTGTAATTGTGTTTGTTCAGTCATTTCAAGTCAAGCCTTCATTTTAAATGATAAACCACATATTTATGGTTGATTTAATGCTATTTTCTCTAATATTCAGGCTTAGTTTCTATAATCATTATTTAAATTGGTGAGATAGTAAGTGCTAATCTACATATATTAAGGAAGTCAGGGTTTGCATTTCTTAAATCTCCACTGATGATAATATATATATATATGTATATATATACATATATATGTATATATAATTATTATTTTAGGGCAGGATCTACAAGGTGTTCAGAGTCTCGCTTGTACAATGCATTCATAGAGATCCACCTATTTACAGTCTCCCAAGAGCTGGGATTAAACGTGTGTGCCACCGCGCCCAGTCTCAACTGCCATCTTAGCTTACCGTGCAGAGAGAACCAACAGAATGATATAAATTCTTAAAATTCAGTCTGAACAAAAATCTAATATTTAAAAAGCCACAAAGATAATATCAACTCTAAATTTAGTATTATTTTTCTCTTCATTTAAACAGGATGACATTTTAAAATATTTAATTGTATTATTTCTCTATTTTGGGGACTCATATATTTAAAAAATTTGAATTGTACAACTCATAGTTTAAATTCAAGGGAATATTAGGACAATTGAAAACAAAGGTTAACAATGCATTTTCTGCAGTCATGTAATTAGTCTTACCCAAACAGTGGCCTTTAATATTATCAAACCAAAATATCTTTTGTATATACTTAGATTTCTAAATGTGTAAAACTGTGTAACTGCTTTATCACATTCTATAGAGATTTAGTAGAATATCAATGATTGATAGAAAATACCAATTCCAAGTTAAGTCTAAGATGTTTAATACTCAGAAAGACAGTGATGTCATGCTTAAGGACCTCTGTTATAGAGTAATAGTATCACTAAGCTTTTCTTCTGGCAGGTTAAGAATACAAGTTTACAGACCAAAAATTACAGAAAAATAAGGGCTACAAGGATAGTCAATGTTTTTTCCCTCACCCTTCAAGGTCAGTAAGGACTCACGACACAAGAGAACCTGTACTATAACATCCTATAACTCAGTGGTTTCCCAAATTTTGTTTTTCAAGGAGATTATGGGGCTACAGAGGAAAGGGACTGCAGATACTTAGTGGGCCAACAGAGAGTCACTTAGAGAGAAAATATTCTCTCAGGCTTTCACAGAGATCAAACTGATCAAGCAATGGCCCTGACTCATCCATATGGCTGACACTGACAACAATTCTACAAAGCACTGTACGTGATTCCAAAGTAAATCCTGAGGGGATTTGACTGACTTTGAGAGATACAAATGTTACATGTTTTGCTATACTGGTCGTGCTTAAATTTGCCCTTATGCACCCAGCAGAAATGTTTAACCATGAGGCATAACACGGAAACCTAGATTAGAATGCTGAGCTGTAAAAGGATTAAATCAACACCTTCCATCATTGCCAGTTTTACCAAAAACCCACAGTGATTATCAAACATTGGATTATATATACGACTACTATCTCTTAGTTCATTGAAAAGAAATTTGATTCTGCCAATAATTATTTGAAAAAATTATAAATTCTATGTCCTGTGCTCTGTGTAACTAAAAGACAACAACATGCATTATATCAAATATTGAAATATACACTAACTTGTTTTGAAATTGTCGCATTGTTATACACTGTTCTTACTAAAAGTAATAAAAGAAGAAAAAAATTTGTTTTGTGGATTTTTTTTTTTTGCTCAAATTTGCCTGCACTGATAAACACAGAAATCACAGATGAGTCCTAACTAGTTCATTTGTAATGGAGTAACATGCGTTCTCATGAAACGTGCTTCAAGATTCAGGAGGCTATATGTCTGCATCTCTGCAGTGATGCCTGAGCCTGCTACGACAAGGACCAGCGTGTTCTCCATTTCATCCTGGAAGAATGATTCCCTGACAACTGCTGCCGAAGAGGTGTCATTAACACACAGCTAAAAATACTGAACTGAATTTTTATTAATTTATTTATTTTTATGGCTGGCTCAGCCTGCCCTGAGGGCAGGGCTGGCTCAGCATGTGGTGCCAGGGATCGAACCGCATTCCTTGCAGCTGCCTAAGCTTTCCTAAGCAGGCGCTTTAGAGCACTGAGCCATCCTGCCGTGCCCCTGAACAGAATTTTTAGAGGAATTTACTTATTTTTTATTACTTTTAATGAGAAAAAACATTGAGATAGTTTCAAAACACATTAGCGGGACAGCCACGATAACTGGTACAATGCATATTGTTGTCTCCATATTAGTTGTTCAGAGTACAAGATGCAGACCTGATAACTTTTCTAAGCACTATTGGTAGAAATATTTCTTCTCACTGAACTAAGAGAAAGTAGTTGTATACATAGAGCAATATTCCATAATACTAGTGGCTTATCAGCAGAACTGGCAAAGTTGGAAGCTGTTGACTTGAGCCTTTTAAAGGTCAGCATAATAATTTGGCTTTATTTTTCGTGCCTCATGGTTAAACTTTTCTGCAGGATGTTTTAGGCCAAGTTAAAGCAAGACCCATATAAAAAACATGCAATTTTCGTATCTCCCTATGTCAATCATATCCCCTCAGGATGTACTCTGAAACTATGTACAGTGCTTTGTAGAACTTTTGTCAGTATCAGTCATCTGGGTGACTCACGGCCATTGCTTGACCAGTTTGCTCTCTGTGAAAGCCTGAGAGAATGTTTTCTCTCTAGGTGACTCTCCTTAAGCACACTATTCATCATTGTTCCCTTTCCTCTGTGGCCCCATAGTCTCCTTGAACAGAAAATTTGGGACACCATTGAGTTATAGGATGTTATAGTACAGGTTCTCTTGTGTCCTGAATCTTCACTAACCTTGAAGGGCTAGAGCCAAAATATTGACTATCCTTATAGCCCTTTTTTTCTTCTAATTTTTTGTCTGCAAACTTAAGTTCTTAACCCTCCAGAAGAGAAGCTTAGTGATAGTATTTTCCTATTATATAGGTACTTGAGCTTATCATCATTGCCTTTCTAAATATTAAATGTCTCAGATTTAACATGGAACTGATATTTTCTATCAATCATTGATTTTCTAATAAATCCATATAGAATGTGATTTATTTCCTTTACAATTTTTTACACAGAAATTTAGAAATTTATGCACGTACAAAATTGTAGCAGGTCAATCGAGAGAAATTTAGAACACTATATTTTTCTCCAAAAATTAAAATCACTTAGATTTGAGAAAACCCTTCCAATATGTATTTTAAGAGAGTTTCTTATATATTTAATTAGATATGGACACAAAGAAATCATAAACATTATATATCATAGCCCATGTGTTTATTTAATGTGTAAGCAAGTAAACCACTATTTACTGAGTAAGCTATTTTATTTTTCTTTATAGAACAGTTTGTTTTGGATATATGCTATGCCATGTATAAAATTATCTATTGTGGATATATGTTTATCCCTAAGTATATAAGATTTGCTCCTTGGACAGTTTTTATGTATCATCTCCAGATTTTATCTTATTTGCTCAATAAATGAATATCATCTGAGAAATTATTATATTTCAAATACAAAAGTAACTGGGATATTACAGTGAATCCAGTATAAAAATCTCCATATTCAGAATTTGTGTTCTATAAGGGTGACATACATGCAGTACATGCTAAACATAATAAATTATCACAGAGACTAGCAATCAAAAATGTGAAATATTAGTGGTAGATTAAGGGCAATATGTACCAAGTTTATAAGAGCTTATCAAATGTTAAGGACAATGTGTAAATTTTTGGATTACAGAATATTCAATTGTAGTTTTTACCTTGGCATTTAAATTGTCTCCTGTAAAATATTTCTCACTTTGACTACCAAGATGAAAATTATTCTGTATTCTGCAACAATTATTTGAAAATTTCTACCATTAATTTGGTTGCCATTCTAAATTTTAAATGTCTTCATTTTACCATTTGTTTTTCTTTTTCAAAAGAGCTGAAATTAAAGTGTACATAATGTTGACATCCAACACAATAGGCATGTTAAATTTTCTTTCTTAAGGATGTTCTGTGCCTATGGCTCCAGTAATTTCTTTAGGGAATACAGCAGCAAGTCTATAGGAAGATAAAAACAGAAGTCACCTTACTTTCCTCTTTGGAAATAAGGAGATGGATGCAAGAGGAAAGGAAAAAGGACTGCTACATGAAGAGGAAGACTTTGAGTAACGTTTGTACTTTCAGAGTATCAGATACTATCTTTTCATAATTGCTTTTGCCATTTTATAGGCTTTTGCAAACATCCATCAAAGTATTTTGTACTAATGCTCTTTGCTATGTACAAGCACTTTTAAATGGCCCCAACAGACATATGTCATTGAAAAATAAACATGAAAAAATTATCTTAGAAAAATGAAGGTAGTGTGCATACATTGATAATGAAATATGAACAATCTGTGACTTGTTTCTTCTACATGTTGAACCATTCTGTCACCAATTGATTGATTTTTTTGCTGTGCTTGGGGTAGAAACAATGGCCTCAAAAATGCTAGGTAAAGATTGGATCACTGAGCTGCACCACAGCCCCTGTCCCATCTTTGAAATCTGTGAGATATTTAAAATAATATATCTCTGTTTTTGTACTTGGTTTATCATCTCAGGTGGACAAATTAATGTTGATCATAGGTATTCATACACATGTGTTATTGGGATAAGTGAAACCAACAATAGTTTAAGTGGATGTAAGTAGCATTGTTCTGATTAAAAAGTGTATATACAATAGCCCTAAATAGAAAAGCAATGCTATGCATATAAATATAGGTCAAGGGGATGTGGAAATAGCTCAGAGACATAGGAAGTTGTCTGGCAAGTACAAGGACCAGAGTTTGATTCCCATGTCTACATTCTGTGCCAACCCTGGCATCTAAAGCTGTGCACGATGTGCCACCCTAGAACTGGGTGTGGTGGCACACACCTGTAATGCCAGCATTTAGGAAATTGAGACAGAAGGATATGTGTGAGTTCAAGATCCACCTAGGAGTTACAAAAATGAGAACAGAGTTGGCCTGAACTGCAAAGGGAGACGCTGAATAAACAAACAAACAAACAAATAAATAAATACATTATGAATATTGGAATCCACAGATACGAATTGGCCTAGTGTTTATTCAAGTCCCCTCATGCTCTGCTTGAGGCAAGAATATGGAAATCTTGCTAGTTCTCTCTTAATAAGGCTGACAGAGGAAGGTGAGCTCAGTTGGGGACAATACAAGGAAACCAGTACCCAGGTGTGTGGATGAACCTTAACTCGTTCCCTTTAAACTTCTCATTCATCCACTAGTCCTTTGCGATATCAGGAAGAACATAGCACTCTTGCACTTTTGTGGGCTAAATAAACTGGTAGCCAACTAAAGATTCTCAGTCTTTGTTCCCAGAGCATTGAGCACCCCAGAGCTTATTTTCTCATAATTCTTGTCTCTTTTACTTTTCTGTTTCCACTGCGCTCTGTTAACAATAGACAGAAGATTGGACACTGTCTTTGATGACTATTATTTTCTTATATTTTGATACATATTACCATCAATTTGATTTTTATTTCTTGTTGTTTATGTAGCCCTTGAAATAAAAACAGCTGTGGACTACAAAGAACATGTGCTAATTCCTTACAGTACCAGTTCTCTCTTATCCATATGCAAGTACACACATGCACACACACACACACACACACACACACACACACACACACACACACTCAGGAACATACCTCAAGCAAAGCTGAAATTATTTGACTGGTAATACTCGTTAATATTTTATGAAGCATACAGTATTCTATATAAGCCATCGCTGTTATTGGCAAAAAAGAATGCATGACTAAAATCTACAAGAATTAGTGCTGAAACTCAAGTCATCAAATTTACCTCAAATAAAATGAGTAAAATGAACTCAAAGTCTTCCAGAGATGGGACTGTGATCTTCACGCACACTGTCTCTCTCCTTGATCTGATGGTTGAAGTTTTCTGACACTTTGTGACCAAATCTATGCTGCAGTGCACTGCACAGGTTGGAGACTTTTCTGAAACTCTTATCTATCATCAGCTCCTTTGTGCCATCCAACAATCATGCATTCTTTCTATATCACAATTTTTTCTCTCTTATTGCTCCTTCAGAATTAAACAAATGAAATCCACCACCTTCCTTAGCCATGCCCTGAGATTTAACCTGAGCTTGGCATAAGAATGATGCGTTCATACCTGCATATACTGTTTGCAGAAGATGTTTTGCCTATTGAAGTACCATCAGACCTGATAACATGTAATGTCATCAACAATATACACTTATCAATTAAAATGATATATTCACAAATTTTGAACAGGAAGTAAACTTTTAAAAAAGCTTACAATGATCACATCACATATAATTTTTTTTTTCTTTAATTTTTTTTTCAGTGGCTGGCCACATTTCATCTTGCTTTTGTGCAGAGATTTAGGAAAAAACAGGAAGGTGATACTCTAAAGTTTTATTTATTTTAAGCCCTGGTCCTAATGCATTTTTGTTAAAGGGCAGATTGCAAATACGAACCCGTATATTAATGCAAAACCTATTCATTTGGCAAAACCATTCATATGACAAAAATGTAAGCAAATTATATGAGGGAAACCATTTTCTCCAATGAAAAAGCTGTCACTACTGCTTCACCTATCATCTTGTTAAAGGTTTCTGGCTTGAACTATCTGTGTGTATTATTTACAAATAACGAAGTGTCTCTTATGGCAGAGAGTCATGCCTGGCTTAATGGTGGAGTGTGCTGTGAAGGCTTTGTTGAGTCCTGGATCTGAGAGTGTCACAAAGTCTTCTACATCACAGAGCAATTATTTTAATGGAACTTCACCCCTGACATCAGTCTTTCCCACTGTGGGCAAGCAGCACATGAGCATGAGGAGACACAACCTGGAGAAGCCTTAAGATTTCTATGCTATAAATCATGTTCTAGAAATTAGAGGGCAGGTAGGAACCCATTTGATCTGTAAAGTGCTAGAACTCATGGCAACATTCATACACTTTGCAGCATTCATTTAGTTCACTAAATTGGGGAAAAAAATCTTAAGTTATTATATAAGTTCTAAAATTTCTAGTTTTATTAACCTAAAATTGTATTATGGTACAGTTTGGCTAAACTTCATATGAAAATTATTAAAGCTATTACTTTTGAAAAGATGTTTAATTCAATTTTCTACCTTTGTACATTTAATGTAATACAAAAGAAATACTCTGCATAGATTGAAAGTCTTTTAATAAGTACTAGTAACCAACTTAATGTCAGAGATTTTAGTTTGTGCCAACAATACTGGTATTTACACAGAGGGAATAGTGGAGCTTATAGAGTTAATGAGGTCCTTGAAGTCATCCGTCTAAAATATACTACTTTGTCATCAGATGTGACTCTTTTTTTCCTACATATTTCTTTTATTTATTTATTTTTTTGGTTCCCAAGATTTATTCAAGAACTCATAAAAAATATTCCAGACGAAGGAGATTTAATTCTCATCTTCCTCCTCCTCTTCGTCCTGGTTAATCTGGAAGTAACATAATTCGTAACTCTTTGCTGCTAGCAACTATGCAACCAGTCACGCAGATTATTCTTCTTCAAATATTTTTTGGTGAGATATTTCAAATACAAAACTGGCAGAATTCATGATTTCATCTTCTACAGGATGCGTGCAATCAAGAGTGAACTTCAGGACCTGCTTTTTTTTTTTTTTTTTTTTTTTTTGCCTCCCTTCCCCACAGGCTTTTTCAAGGGTGCCACGGCGGCTGAGGAATCATAAAGGCTCTTCCTACATACTTCCGATTAAAAAATAAATTATCTTACACATATTTAAGATACAACGTATCACTAGTCCTAATTTACTCTTTTTGTGTAAAATAAATTTCCCTTCAATAATAAATAAATCATTATACAATTTAGGAAACATATTTTATAATAATTGTTCAAGTACATATATATTTACTCTTTGAAGTGTTCGTTCTTAAATAATTTTTTTTTCGTTCTTAAATAATTTTAATGTATTTGGAACAAGGTCTTACTATGCAGCTTAGACTCATAATAACCCTCTTTTTTTTTTTTTTAGCCTCAGCAGTGCTGAGATTATAGGTATGTACTGCCATGTCCAGGGATCGAAATCTGGTCCCTGTGCTCGCCTTGCCATGTGGTTAGTCTGCTGAGCTAGTTCACCGGCCATTCAAAAATGGTTTTTCTTTTGAAGAGAGTCTAGTTGCATCTACTAACAAGTAAGTATAAAATATAAAGTTTTGTACTTAAGATCAGGTACAAGTTTAAAGAAAAATGTAAAGCAAAGTATGTGTGGTCATGAATTTTAACAATCTAGTTTATTCCACTAATTCTATTTCAGTTGATTCATGCTTACTTCTCCTTAGGAGAGGAAAAAGTGCAACTTAAAAAGTGTCACATTAAATCTGATAACTCTGTGTTGAGTAGTAAAAATATCACTTAAACTATCCTTTTCTGGCTTGATTGGGTTCATCTAACCACTTAGATGGTTAGATGGTTATATGTTTTGTTAGTATGTGATTCTTACTATATACCTGTCTTAATTATTTTTCACTCATTGCTGGGACAAATACCCGACACTCAAAATGAAGAAAGGAAAGGTTTATTTAGCTCACAGTTCGTGGAGGTTTCAGCGCATATTAGGCTGGCCCAAGGCTGAGTGGAACAGAGCAGAGAGCATCCAGTTCATGGCGGTGGAACAGCAAGAAAATGGTGGCAGAAGTAGCCAACCAAAGAGGGCAGCAGAGAGCAATAGCTCCAGTCCGTCTCTCTGTCTCTATATTACATGCAGGCTCTCCACCTCAGCCTCCGCCTTAGGCTACACCCACAATCCCAGAAGTTTATAGACCTATAATCCCATCAGTACTAAAACCCATAATCCTAGGGTTTTAGTTTCAAGTCTCAAACTCTAGAAGTCCCTTTCCAGTGACTACATGAGCCTTTGGGGTGACAACTAGACATAAACCATAACAATACCACAGAGTCCATGAAATATGCAGACTTCATGAAAATTTAATCTCTCATATCAGAAGTAATTCAATAGATTTTGTTTGTTTTGTGGTATTTATCTAGAGAATATTTCTCAACAGCTCTAAAGTTCACAGTTCTTCATTGATTATACTTATTTACACAATTAATGAAAGAATAACAAGCTTTATCCTATGAAAAATAAAATTCTTTAAACCCATTCAAGTACCCAGACGATGTCTCAACTAAGACCACCACTGTCACACAAACCATAATCTGCAGTTCAAACTTAGCCTAATATTTCTTGGTAAAATTAAGGAACAGCACTTGCTGGGAAAAAAAAAGTTTAACATCAAAATGTTCATAAAATATTTAAATACTAAAGGTACAGTAACAGTAACTGAAACTTAAAGAGACAAAAAGTGACATATTCTCACTTGCACAGGATTTTGAGTCCAAACCTGAAATAACCAATATGTTGACCATCAGAAAAGACATCTTTAAAAGCTTGTGATACTTGTTGCCCATGGAATAAGTTTAGTGAATAAAAATCTTAGTAAAGAACTGCCACGTATAAGCAGAAAAACTGAAGCAAAACAAAGGAATCATATGTGCAACCTTGGACTTATTAAAAAATTATTTTGTTTATAACATAACAGCCAATAATAACATAGCTGAGTACAAATAACATCAGTACCATTCTCACACTGGTTCCTGCAGGAAAACTTTTAAGATCATACAAGAATAAGATGCAAGTAAATTAGTGCATCTGTATGCAGTGGGAAATATTCAAACGAAATCTTCCTCAAATCATGTTCTGTCAAAAGGAAGCTAACATCAAAGTTCTATCTTACTAATTTGAGTTTTGAAGATATTGAATAAAATAGGAGAGCTGTTAGAAAGGATGAACAATGTTATTGAACAAGATTAAAGAGATAAAATGATGAAGCAGTTCAGTTTTCTCATTAGTTATATTTTAAAATTCAACTTTGAATGTATATACATGAAAGATATGCACTGCTGATAAAAAAGATCAGGAAGAAACGCAGTTTCAAAAAGCAAGGTGAAGCCACAGCAGCCACCGTACAAGGAGCATGATTATAAATAACAAAAAAGACTGAAGAAAAGCAGAAGTATTTTTTTTATCAGATTATATGAAGTGGGGACGACTCAATGGACATAAACACTTAGTTGCTTAAGCAGAGAACAAAAGTGCTATGAAAATCTATTCAGAATAAATAAGTGCCCATTCTGATTCCAAAGTTTTGGGAGTTTTGCCATACTGTGTTTGATGCAACATAGTAATTAAATTTTTTGGACATAGTTATTCAAACATTTAGTAAGTGTAATTATTAGGTTATAATAATTAGCTGTAAGACTATCTTGATAAAATAAAAAAAGACTTTAAGGGCACTGGAACAGAGAAAGTTTATAATTTTTAAGTATTTTCTTCTGTAGTCATTCATCTAAATGGTATTTCTCAAAATTTACACTAAGAGTTGCATTAAAGATTATTATCTTATTATTTTAAAATATACATTCCACTATTAGTATGTTACAATATAGGATATACAAATATCATTGTTTTACTGGACATTTACCAAATTCAGTCTATTGAATATTATGCATTTGGTCAAGAAAACATGTACAAAAGCAACATAATCATTATTGCTAGCAGCAAAAATTTTCAAGAAAAAAAAGAAAACATTTGTGCATTTAAAGAGAAAGGAAAGTAAAATTGGATACATTTATATAAATATATAAAATCAGATAGAGTAAGGAAATAAATAAGATTTAATTTTAGAATACCCAACATGATAGGTAATCACCTTTATGATTAATATAAGTAGCCACAGAACTTTAAAATTAACATTGCACTAGAAACATATTATGAAAATTATACAAGAGTTAACAAATCACTGTAGCAAGGTTATGGTTCACAGCAAAATTAATTTGCATATAGATTTCTCTTACTTTTACTGTTCCCATGCATGTGCAACATCCTCCAGTATCAAATTTCTACCTACCAGAGCGGCACATTTGTCACAGTTGATAAACCCACATAGACATATCACAATTGTAGATTATAACCATATACTATAAGAAGGATTTCTTTTGGTGGATTTCATGTTATAGGTTAGGGCAAATGCATATGCATTAATTTTTCACCATATACCTTCATCATCTGATGAAAATCCTCTGTCCTCTGCTTATTAAGCCTTTCTCTTCCCATATATATTTTAAAACTAAGTGGTATGAAACTACATGGAACAGATGAAAATCAAATAGAAGAAATTGAATGAGAGAGAATGATCTTCAAGAGAGATACATAAAAAGTTCTTATTAATTTTCTCAGTAAGGGGCCAAGGAGATAGCTCTGTGGCACAAGTGCCTGATTGGCAAGTGCAAGATCATGAGTTTGATACCCAGTTCTGCAAAAAGGAAAAAAATCATTCTCAGTAATGTTTATTTTTCCATAAAATTGATTATTATATATATATGTGTCTGTGTATATGAATTAACTTTTATTTGGCAAAAAATCATAAACAACCATAGGGTTATCAGAGGCTAGTTCAATATATAATATGAAAATTCCACCATTTGTGGCATGTATAAATTTCTCCTTAAATTATCATCTTGGTCTTTTGAGCTTTTTACATGGTTTTTAATTAATATCGTCAAGTTATCATTACTTTCATTTTAAAATATTACTCAAAAATCTGACAAATTGCAGGAAAAGTGTTTTGCTCCTTTGTTGTAGCTGACTGCATAGTCTAACCTCATCAGTGTTTTCATTCTCAATGTTCTTTATTGACTTAAGGTATAAATAATTTAGATTAATTATAACGTAAATTAACTTGACACAAAATTTAAGCATATCACTATCAATAAATAAAACCTCCAGAAACTTCTAGGTGCTTTTTCTGTGGTTCTGGATGACCTGTGCTTGAAGAACATTGTCGATTTTACATAACATAAGTGGTTATACTTCAGTTCCAGTCAACCTATGTAAAAAGTACCAGTAAAATCTAACATTTTTACTGTAGGTATCCTTTTCTATTTAATATAAAATGTGTGAAAACCATTGTTATGTTGATTTCTCCCATAATGCTAGTATTTGGTCATATACTACACTGGTGGAATTGTTAGGAATCACAAAATTAGTTTAATTGAGACCTCTAGTAAAAGCCTGCACATTCAATTACAATCAAGGTAAAAGGCTCTTCCCACAACAAATTATGATATCTATTTCCATTTTGCTTTGTTCTCTTTTAGGAAGGGTGCATCTAGTTGTCTGTCTCTTTTCAAGGAAGGATGAAATACCAAACTCAATGAAGAAAGTTTGCTTGAAACTTAAAGCATAAATCTTGCCTATTTGGGAGCTAAATTTAGAAACCTGAAAAACCATAAAAGTCTAAAAAACTATTGTCTATACATGTCCATAAGACAAAAGGATACACATAGATGCCTTTATTTTCAGAATTCAGAAAAGCTGATATCCCTAAACTGCCTAAAGTAGCAATGCAAAGAAGGTTCCTCCTGAAATACAGCTAATTTATGAGTAGAGAAAGTATGTGATATGTTTTAATATAATCTACTAAATAAAGCTACTTCATTTCTGTCAATCAAGGAAAGTGGGGCATGTAATTCATAATTATAATTGTCTATTTTTCATAAAATGCAGTTTTAATGGCATTGATAATTAACGATAGTTCATTACCATTGATGGAGTTGATGAGACAAATTATAGCAGAATGCACTATGTAAAATATACATATTGATATATTTTATTGGGCTACTTCATATGTTAAAAGAATTAAACATAGTCTATTAGACTTTCCAAAATGATCTGACATCATTAATATTTTATCAGGAACAAAAATGTGGTAATTATCCAGAAAATCTGGCTACCTAAATGCAGAAACAAACTTACATTAATGTCCTGTAAAATAACTTTTGAAGACTGAACTCCTTCCTTCTAGTGTACCAGTTTACTAGGCTGCTATAACAAAATATTACAAGCTCGGTGGCTTGAGCAACAGACTGTACCACCTTCTAGTGGTTCACTGGTATTGTAATATATGGTATTCTATATATTATATATTATATATATATATATATTTATATATATACATATATATATATAGTATTTTGGCCGGCTTAGCATGCTCTGGTGGTGGGCCTGGCACAGCATGTGGTGCTGGGGATCAAACGGCAATCTTTGCGGTTGCCTAATTTTTCCTCAGCAGGTGCTTTAGACCATTGAACCATCTCACTAACCCCTCATAGAATATTATTGAAACTGTTTCATTAATGTTTTTTTTTTACATGATGCTCTTCTGGTTTCCAGTTCTTCCTTTTAATCATTAAATAAGTAACCTCACTGAGGGATTCATTTAAAGTACCTCTTTAATGATCCATATTTTCAATAGATTACACGCTGAGGTATTCGAAGCAACAACTTAACATGTGAGTTTTATGGGAATGACTCAGTCCAACCTGTACAATCTAAATTATGACAAAGTATTTTTGCATGACACTTCCAAAGATAATTGGGTTAATATAAACAGTAAAATAGTGGTTAACCATGGTTTAAGAAGAAAGAAAGTTGGGCATATATGGCTCAAAGGATAAATATATTGCCTAGAAATAGTTCATTCAATTTTATTTCAAGTACAATGACTATAATTAATAACAATATTTTGTATTCTTGAAAATTGTTGAGAATATATGTGCATATATATATGTATATGTGTGTATGCATATATTGTTTATTTAGGGTTTGTTTTTTCTTAACTTGAAATAAGCTCTATTTAAAATAAGCCTTTGTAAATGAGCTTTACTTTAAAATTGCTAATATGAATTGACATGGAATTAGAACACTGTAATCAAAAGAAAATTCAAGTTTTAAGCAACGTCTCTATTTGACTAGAATAAATGTTAAACACAAAAGAAGACAAAATATAAAGGTTTAGTGACAAAAATGGTATTTGCTGAGATATTTTCATGATTCATTTTTCTTCAAGTTATTTGCTGATTAAAGTATTTCCCCACGTGTTAGTATTTTTTCTTTAAAATTAATTTGTTTATATAACTGATTAGAACAATGCAACATAAGTCCAGTCTTAGAAAAACAGAAGCAAGCACATTTCAAACAATTTAATTCAGTTTGTAATGGACTCTTCATTGAGTATTTCTCTTATCTCCTTTACTCTTATTTCACTGAGCAAATGGAACACAAGGGGCAGCGCTTTCTCTAAAACAATAATTTGAATGAGTCACTTTTGAAACTTAGATTTCCATTCATTTTTCTTGCTATTAGCCATTGAAGTTAATTTTTCACATGTAATTGATTTACTAAGATAATTAAAAATGCAATTTTGTTACTGCCTTCATAAATAATCTTTAAATCAGGAAAAAATTCAAAGCATTATCAAAGATGAACCAGATTATACCTTGAAGCAATACAAAAATAGCAGCTCACCACTTTCTGATTTATACACGTTTAAAAATCACCATTACGGAACAATAAAGTTTCAGGTATTGAATTCTATTTGAATCTTGACTTTTTTCAAGAGTGAAATTTTCTCCAAAGTTTTATTTCCAGGTCTTTCAGTACAATTTGTACTATATCTCAAATTACTATTTTTTATTTTTTTTTTCAAAAATTAGGAGATAAATGTAAAACTGTAATGGGGGTCCCAGGATGTGAGAGTGTTGTGGGCTCTTCCTAGGGTCCATTCAAAGCTCTTCTTACCCTAAATAAAGACTTAGTAGGAAACAAAATAGCAAGGTTTTACATTTACTAATGGTATGAAAGATGATAATGAAGAGAAAAGAAATGTGCGCCACAGCTGAGTACCGGCTAATGAAGGTAGGAACAGAAGTAAGCCCTGCAGAGTGCGGCAAGCCATTAAAACGGCTCACAAATTCATGACCTTGATATCTATTGTCTTTTACGTCCTTCACTGAAATCAGGTCTGAGCCATATTACAAAAAAAATCTACTTTGTCTTGTTCCAGAAGAGTTGAAGAATGCTCGCTCCGACTGAGAATGAATTGTAGGGCTCGGGAGCTGTTTGTCATGTGCCCTGGCTCTCTGTAATTGATGGCTCCTGTCCCATTGTCCAGTCTCTTGGCCATACCCTCATCATCTCCTGTTGTAGAACTAATTCAATCAGGCAGAAATAAATTCAAAAGAATTATAGTAGTCTATTTTGCCTACTACAAAAATGTATTTAAATCACATTGTTCAAGTTTGGGCTGATAAAAGAAAAAGATATTATGCTCTTATAGTTCTCCAGAGACTAAACAATGAATACATACATGTTGTTGACTAGAAACTTATCTAGGGAATTGATTCATAGGATTGTGGATGCTGGCAAATGCAAAGTCAAAAGGTACTCTGGCCAAGAGTACCCACTTGCAGGCCAAGAGAAAATCTAATAATGTAACTCAAGTGTGGAGGTCAGCAGATGGTAGCCAAGGAAAGAACATTGCAATTTCACTCTGAAGAATTCTATTACAGAATTTATGTTGTTTTCAGTGAATGTCAACTATTTTTCTATTGACTTCCTTAAGCTCAATATACCAACTATATCCATCTATTTTACTCAAAGTCCATTGATTTATATGTCAATATTAGGCCTGGTGATATAGCTCAGTAGAATAAGCACTTACCTGACAAGTGTAGGGTCCTGAGTTCAATCCCTGACACTGCAAATAAATAAGTAAATAAATAAATAAATAAATAAATGTCAATATAAGCTACAAAAATGAAAAATACCATCATAGGATCATCCACAATAATTTACCAAATTTCTGGACTGTGTACTCAGCTAAGCTGATTCATCAGTCTAACCAGTATAATGAATATTCAACATAGACCACTTGCAATTATAAAGTGCCAGATGTATTAAAAAGTAAATTACTTACATTACATCATCTAACATTCTGTAGCTTTTTATATAGTTTCTTTCATTGCAAAATACATTCATCTCGGTTGTTCCACATGTCTCCATTTCTGTGAGGAAATTTCTTGACCTTGTAACTGTCATATTTCTGATTTGTACCACCCCACATTACTTGTTATACTGAAATTCTTATTGAATTTTCTCTGCACAAATTTTTTCTTCAGTAGAGTTCTAGTCATACCTTACTTCCTCGAATGTATCTCTGAATTTCATTATCTAACTCAGAAGCATATATTGCTTCCTGTTTTAGTAGTTTTACAAGGAGTCATTGATTAGACTTTGGATATATTAGGAGAAATGAATTAGACTCATGTAAGTTCCTTTTATTTCTACGTTAATAAGGCACTGAAATGTGAGGCAGAATACTGTGATGCAGTATCTAAAATGGATGCAAATTCATGCATAATATCTAACATCAACCTCTCAGTTCTTAAGTTTTCATTTTTCTTGTTTATGCATGCTACATGTGATCAGGTGTATAAAAGTAATACTGAAATTGAATTTGACTTCATTAGTTCATCCCTTCACATGTTTATACAAGGCAGTAGTATGCAATAAGCACATTCTATAAAACATACTCTTTAGTCTATTTGCACTAAGTCAGCGTAAATATCACATTCTCCTTATTTTGTAGTACATTATTATAATGTTATTTTTATCCAGTATAAACTAATTAGTATAAGTAGTCAGTTGATAGAATTTCATAATGGCTCATATACTTAAATGTAATGATGTACAACATTATTCAGAAAGAAATCCCACTGAATGAGGTTGGATATTTTGGTCACAATACTTTAAATTATTCTAACTCTTTTTTTTTTTTTTTTTTTTTTTTTTTTGTGGGACCAGGGTTCGAACTCACGACCTTGCACTTACCCAGCAGGCACTTGTGCCTCGGAGCTATCTCCCCAGCCCCAATACTTTAAATTATTTAAAACTTGAGTGTGCTTGGTTCACAAATAAACTGTGTAATCTAAAAGATTTTACTAGTTTATAGCAAAAAAGCTTGTTTATTATTATGTTGCCTTAGTCTAGAAGACATGCATTAAATTCAAATTTCAAACATATTAGTCTGTGAAACACTTGTATGCTATAATTTAAATACACAATTAGGAATTACATTTGTTTCCCATGAAACTATTTCCAACATCTATACTTCAACGACAGAGAGAGAGAGAGAGAGAGAGAGAGAGAGAGAGAGAGAGAGAGAGGGACAGAGAGAGAGAGAGAGAGGTAGCAAGAAAATACATGAATGTTTAAAGCATGAGCTTGGGCCAGGGAGCTAACTTGATGGTCTTAGCGCCTGCCTGGCAAGTACTCAGACACACAGACCCAGATTTGATCCCTTGCACCACATGACTTGATGGCCCTGGAATCCCAGGCACACTATGTCAGCCTCTGAAACCAGGTATAGTGGTGCATACCTGTAATCCCAGCACTGGGGAGGCTGAAACATAATGACCACTAGGAGTATGAGCTACCTGTGCCAAATACGTAAATATATCTTTTTTTAAAAAAAAGCATGAATGTGGACCTTTGAATTCTTCCACTCAATAAGCTGCATACAGGTATATGAAATTTTACCAATACCTGTATTGTTTCTCTAACTAAAATATATATTTTCCATTTCAAAGTTATATTGCTCTTTAACAATCACAAATAAAGATTGATATTTTTAATCCAAAAGTTGTGTTCGTACTTTTTATTGTACAATACATATTTCATCTGTAGCTAGATTTCATGTTCCCATTGTATTTTCAGAAACATTTTTGTATTTTAACTTTTATTTCTTTCTGAATAATTATTTGTTTCAACAATTTTTTAATATTTGAAGGCTATATTAAATGAGAGTTACTATTAGAAGCCATTTCATTTACATCAAAAATACATCATCACTGAACAGAGAGGAATAATTGGGATGAAGAACTTATTAAAATCTATACTTCTGCTTTGATTTACATTGTGTTATTTTGGTTTGTGTTGGTACCAGTGATCAAGCTCAGGATCTTTTGCTTACCAGGCAGGTGCTTATGCAAAACGCTATATTCTTGTCCCCACTGGATTTTTTTAAAAAAAACTTTTATTTATATATTTGATGCAGGGTCTCAGTATGAAACTTGAACTCTTAAGAGATCTTCCTTTCTCAGCCTTCCCAGAGCATGAAGCAAAAAGCACACTGAGAAAGTAAATCTAAAGAACAGAAGAATCAGAAGTATAGTGACTTTTCTAGTATAGGAAATAAAAATAGAAATGAACCTTAGAATTCAAGTGTAGGGTATGCACTTTCAATGAAAATCACTTGGAAATTTCAGAAATACTTCTCCAAGCTATGTTGATAATTAAATAGAAAAAAACTGAAATATTATATTTCTCTTGATGTGAAATTTAAACAATATTTTAATATTCATTCATTGTGTAATTTCAATAATTAACTTTAGCAATAATTCTTCTATATATATATATTTATTTTTATTTTTATTTTTATTTTTATTTTTATTTTTTTGTACAGGTTCTCACTTCACAGCTAGAACTCATAGTGATTCTCCTGTTTCTTGCCTCCCAAGTGCAGGGATTACAGATGCATGCCACTTACCGGGACTCCATCTCTGGCTCAGCACACTCAAGCACGGGTCCGGCACAGCAAGTGGGGCAAGAAATCGAACCCTGGTCCCTGTGCTTCCTTAAACAAGGGATTAGTCCAGTAAGCTATACCTCTGGCCCTTCTCACTATTAAACGACAGAGGCTACCAGTACAGTCAATAAATCTTAATGATATAAACCATATCAAAACTTTCTAAAGAAATAAAAAAAAATTCAAAATACTTCAAGTAAAAGAACTTATTTTAAGGGTTATGAGATAGCTGTGCAGACTAAGCACTTGTTTAGGCAAATGCAGGACAGAGTTTGATGGCAGGCGACACATGCTGTGCCAGCCTCGCCTCCAGACATGCTGAGCCTGGCACTGAGAATGGGCGTGGTGGTGCACGTCTGTAATCTCAGTGCTGGAAAGTTTGAAAACAGGAGGATCGCTGTGAGTCAAACACCAAAGTGAAGCTCTGCACCAAACACATAATATTTTTTAAATTAAATAATTTATTTTACTTTCCAACATCTCTTTTACTGATAACATTTTTCCCAGTATTAAAATCAGATGAAAATCAAAAGGCAATCATAATTTCACATACTTTGCAAGACAGAATACTTATGAGTGGCCTGATTTGTAATCAGAATTGGATCACTGATTTGAACTATAGAGTACTCCATTTGTCTGAAAAATTATAGTTTTAAATAAGATAATATATATTTCTCTGCAATGACTTCTTCAAAGCCTTGTTTCAGTAT
This sequence comes from Myocastor coypus, assembly GCA_004027025.1. Taxonomy (NCBI): domain Eukaryota; kingdom Metazoa; phylum Chordata; class Mammalia; order Rodentia; family Myocastoridae; genus Myocastor; species Myocastor coypus. The sequence continues at coordinate 25,766 of PVJA010005401.1, forward strand.
AATTTAAAAATAAGGGCTTATTGATACAGTGTCAAATAAATGATAGTTTCTATAGATTTGTTTCTATAGTGTATTGTTTTTATACACTAGTTAATTTTCATAATAAACTCATCAACTTCGTATGAGCTGATTTTTAATATGTACATTTTATTTGCATTTATATATGCCTAGCATACGCTGGATAGTCACCATATCTAATAAGCTGTAAAACATGTAAATTGATTCTAGAATTTGGCACAAAGTATAAACTAGTATAATTATATTGGAACAGTTTAATTTTTATTGTTACTTTGAAACAATAAGCGTGTTTTGGATGATTTAATCAGATTTTGTGTTTTCTTTCTCTTATTGTTTTCTTTTTCAAATAGAATAAAACTCTGAAAATGTAAACCAGGGAAGACATTCAATTCTCCACAGTTTACAGATGAATGGAAATGTGGTAGGCTTCTGTTTTTAAAAAGTGAAAAAAAGACTTATTAACTAATTTTTTTCAAAACACACTAATGCTATAACTGAGAGAAGTCTATTTACTAAGCTAGTATTCTTTTACTGTTTTCCAAATAAGCTTATGAGTAAGGTAAAATCAATTAAAGTTAATGGAAATTTAAAGCCAAGAAAATAAGCAAGAAAGCAAAGCAAATCATCTTTGTCTTCATAAAGAGATGCAAATGACATCTACTTTATTCCTTAAGTTATTCAAAATCTAACAAGGAAAATATTAATGTGCATGATAATGGCAAGTCTTTGTTCGCAAAGGATAATTTACAATTTCCCTGTTCCTTCTAAACTACTGAAATGAACAAATTTGCTGCAGAGTTGATTCCACTTTTTAAAAGTCTTTTTATTAGTAGGCATTTTTGTCTTTGCTGGCCTAAGACTTCCTCTCCTCAGTTAAGAATTCCTATACAGTTTCAGATGAGCATATTCCTCTAGAAGCATTTTTAAGCCTTTCATCAGAAAACAAGATGGGCGGTGTGTGCATAGGTTAAATAGAGAGAATAGCTAATGCGTAAATGCAGTTGCAATTATAGCACAGTGTAGTAAGAAAGTCATCATTTGCATTTCATTCTATGCCTTTTGTGCTATCAGAATAAGCACCGATCACGTATCAAAAACACGCATTTTTCAATATGCTCTGTTTTAGGTTTTGAGATTGATCTATACTTTAAAAATAAGGATTGGGGCCAGCAAGATAGCTCAGTGGTCTAAAGTGCCTGCTTAGTCAAGATTAGGCAATCACACAGGGACTGTGATTAAACCCCCAGTACCACATGCCAAGCCAGCCCCACCCAGGGTGGGCTGAGTTGGTCACACTTTTTGTTCCCAGTGTGTACCATTGGCGTGGTAGAATTCTACAGAGTAGCACAAATCAACCCAGAAAGATTTGTAAGAATTGAGTCAGTAATGACATAGATTTAAAAATTTAATTTAGAATAATTTTATATACTGAGATTAAATATTGAACATCATTTACTGGTAAATAAAACTTGTTTAGGGGTGGGAACATAGAAACATATGAACTTATCTGGCAAGAGCAAGGTTCTGAGTTTGATCCCTAGTACAAACAAACAAAGAAGGAAAGAAAGAAAGAAAGAAACAAACAAACACCTCTAAAACTGCCTAAATCCTAACTAAAAACCCTAGCATAGCCGGGCGTGGTGGCTCATGCCTGTAATCCCAGCACTCGGGAGGCTGAGGCAGGAGGATTGGTGCAAGTTCGAGACCAGCCTGGGCTACAAAAGTGAGCTCAAGGCCAGCCTCAACTGCATAGCGAGACCCTGTCTCAAAAAGACAAAAAAAAAGTAAAAACCCTAGCGTAGTGGCTTCAGAATACACTAAATGTTAACTTATACCCAGATTTTAAAACATGAATCTGTGCAGAAGCCCACTAGCCAAGCCAATGACTGACATTTCAATCTCAGTCCCCACACAGAGCCTCACAGCTATGCTCCTGTCTACCTAAGAAAGATCTGTACTAATGATATTTAGGCAAGAAGTCAGGTCTGCATCTTGTACTCTGAACAACTAGGATGAACACAACATTATGCAATGTATTAACTATTGTAAGTAATAGTAATAAATTGAAAAAAATCAGGGGACCCACGAAATGACACATGGCTACCCAGGACTGTGAAAAGATCTCTAAAATCTCTTCCTGCAATTGAATCAAGACACTAGCTTCCTTCTCTCTTTGTCAGTTATCCATGTTTTCAGGAAGATCAGTGAACTTCATTCCTGACTCTTCTGTATTTGACCAGGAAATAAGGTTGCTCTTTGTAAAATCTGGTGAGTATTGATTCCTATGTGCATTGATCAGGAAGGATTTGCTCAGTACCAGAATCTCACATTTCTATAGTAAAATGAGAGCATGCAGGGAGGCATTTTATTGTTCATTTTCTCTAAGGTTTGCTTTTTGCCATCAATTCCCCTGATGGATTTATTATTTTGAAAAAAGTATTAGAGAAAGAGGACAGAGCATAGAGAGGCAAAGCACAACAAAGAAGAGAAAATGTAATCATGAGAGCCATCAATCTTAAAAAACTATTCTTTTCTGGGCTTCATAATAAAGCAAGCTAGGCATTTTTTAGCACCTTTTAAATAAATTTAGTATCTATCCAGTTTCTCCTTTCTCATAGGACATTAGTTGTCTTTACATCTCACATGACCAGAAGTTAATTCTGTGGACCAAAATATAAAACCACTTCATTATTTCAAAATCTAACTTTGTATACTAGGACATTAATAAGATAACACCAACACTAGTAGGTTGTAAGCTGTTGCCTGCCTGAAGGCAAACTATAAGGGAGGCTATTCCTTGTCTAGAAAGCCCAAGACCTCTTGAAACCAAGAGTAAGACTTTCCATGGAAGATAAACTCTAACTTTTTTCAATTTCTTGAAAGTCCCTGTATGCTACGTGACCACAGTTCTCCTGCCCTAGTTATTTTTCTTTCAAAGACCTTCTGAATTGATTATGTTCTTTAATATCTTCTGTGCCTTTCTTTCTGCTTCATTGAGCCAGAAGTGTGTTCACTCTCCTTGGTGGTTATCTGAATGTGATTTGGCGCTACTGCATTCACTTTGTGTTTCCATTTCTTTCAGGACCAGTGTGTCAAACACATGTCTACTTATGCATGTAGTGTGTCAGCCATGCGTACACACCTGATCTACGAGATTTAAAATATACACTGTGTCTGAAAATTACACAGTATCTCACATTTAAATACTGGTCAACAGTTAGGAATGTGATGACATCAATTTTAATTCATTGATTCAGGGATTCAATGACAAATTATTTCTTTCTGTGCCTTTATTATCAGGGGGTCATAGTTTTCTCGATATGAAGATGTCAAATTAGCCAATATCAGAGTCTCATCTTTATCCTAACCTATCTATCATTCTTTGACTCACTGTGCTTGTATATTATGATTCCATACTTAGGCGTCTTAATTGTATATAATTATTTGTGCAAAAGACTATAGAATAATTCTGGAACAATTTGCCAAGCATTATTTCTCTGAGATTTGTGTATGAAATGAATAGAGTCTGATATATATATTTTAGTTTATATTTTATTAAACTGATACTTCTCTGGGTTATCACTATTAAAGATTTTTAAAATTATTTTCTATTCTGATCATCCATCAAAAGTTGTTCTTTCCTAAGCATCTATTATATGGCATTTCTTTATTTTATTTTATTTTATTTTGTTTTTTCTTGTTTCAGAACTTTTGTTTGTGCATTTATTTTTCTTCATGGCCGGCTCAGCCTGCCCTGAGGGCAGGGCTGGCACAGCATGTGGTGCTGGGGATCAAACCACAGTCCCTGAAGCCCCCTAAGCTTTCCTAAGCAGGCGCTTTAGACCACTGAGCCATCCTGCCGGGCCCCTATTATATGATATTTCAACTGCATTTCAGTTGGTTAAATGAGTAGGTTAAGAATTGCTTCATTTCATTTTCTAGTGCATGCCAACACATGTTTTCTAAAATTCCTATAGCACATATATGTCTCAGGCAAGAGTGGAGGAACAAGCTCTTAGTTTCAGCTACTCCAAAAGAAGAAACAGTAGTATTCTACATTTGAGACCAACCTCAGAAATTTGGCAGCATCATATCCCAAAATATAATTGCAAAAGTGTTGGGCATCTATCTCAATACACTTGCCTAGTGTGTGCAGAAACTTGGATTTGATAAAACACACAAAAGGAATGTCAAAGTTCTAAACACTGAAGATGTTTGATTTTTTAATAATTAAACTCAGTTATTCAACTCACCAAAGTACTTCGTTGACTTTGGTACATTTAGCTGTTAATTTTATTGTAAGTATATACACATATGTTCTTAGGACAGAGATAAATTGATTAATTAATTTGTCACAGGAAATAATAAGTGTATTGATATCCACTCCATTTGTCTTCATGCTGTCTTATGAAAGGCAGGAAGAGTATCGATAACATTGTTTCTATAGTCACCAGGGACTACCTAGGTAAGATCTTGTATGGAAACTGGTGGGAGACAAGCTTTGCTTCCATTTTATACTTCTTTTACTTATTTTTTCTTTCCCTCTCCTATGCCCCCATTTCACACTTCCCCTAATTATTTGAAAGCTATCTTTTTATTTGACAATCAATTACACGTTGTTATCCCCCAAAGCTTCATGCATTCATGGAATGGCACTTCTAGAGTTTCAGATTAACTCATCATCAACTGGGATTATTGATGATCTAAGGCTGGAATAATCAATTTTAGCACTGCTGGGATTATGGGTGTCAGTATTACACCTAACCTGAGGCACACCCAGCCTGAAACACAGAGCCTGAATGCAAGCTAAGAGAGAGAGACAGGCTCTCTCTTGGTTGCCATTGGGGCTGGTCCACCGCCATGAACTGCTGCTCTCTGCTGTGTGTCTGTCTTGGAGGCAGCCAAGCATAGACTGAAGCCTCCAGAAACTCTGAGATAAACATGTATTTCTTGCTTTCATTTTGGGTGTCAGGCATTTGTCCAAGTAGTGAGAGAAGAGCAACTGAGATACACATAAGCATTTTGATTCTTATTTAAGGTTTCAGTTTTTCCCAACGGAGAGAACCATGCAAAATATGCATGGTTCTCTGATTTATCTCACATAAAATTTGGTGCTAAGGCACATCCATGTACCTGAAAACGGAACCTCTACTACATGCAGTGCTACTGACATTGAGCCTCATGCACAAGTAAAGATCATTTGGGCATTTGTGCATAAGCTATTGTACGTGCTAGCGTTTGTGGAGTTAGGCGTTAATGAATCTTTTTTATTCTGTTTACATACTAATATTTGAAAGAAGATTTTGCAATGAATTGAATATGTAATATGTATCCTTATGTAACTACAGATCTAATAACAGTATTTAGGAAGAGTATTACTTCTTCCACTAGATTATTTAAACACTTTTTATGTTATTATTGGGTAATCTTACATTTTGTAGAATAAAACCAACCTAGCAAAGCTTAGATTTAAATGTCAAAGTGAAAGTCACTGAAAAGGAATGTGCAGAGAATTAAAAAAAATACTCCAAATAAACAGATATGTCATTCCGGGCGTGGTGGCTCACACCTGTAATCCCAGCACTCGGGAGGCTGAGGCAGGAGGATTGGTGCGAGTTCGAGACCAGCTTGGGCTACAAAAGTGAGCTCAAGGCCAGCCTCAACTGCATAGTGAGACCCTGTCTCAAAAAGACAAAAAACAAACAAACAAGCAAACAAACAAACAAAAAAAACCAGATACGTCAGTAAATACCTTGCAGCAAAAGAAAGACATTTTAAAAAGAAATGATATGTCCACAGAAAAATAATAGAACAGCAAGCTGACATATTACCAAAATATTGTTTTCAAGGAAATATTGTGCTATTACAAAGAGTAAATTGGGCTGGCAAGATAGCTCAGCAGGTTAAAAGACTGCTTAAACAAGTGTAGGGACCAGGTTCCATCCCTGCATCCACAAACTGTGCCAACGCCACCCTGGGCTCCATGAGCTGGCCATCAGGACTGGGTGTGGTGGTGCATACCTATAATCCCAGTGCTGAGGAGGCAGAAACAGGAGGATCACTGAGTCTGAGCTGTGTGTAGTGAGATCCTGCATCAAATACATAAAAAAGAGGAAATGGTATCTATGTTTAAGAAAATAGGAGCATATTATAGAAAAAAAATCCCTGTTCCTTTTGTGATTTAAATTTACTGTTTTAAACATACTGTGAAGGGGCTGGGGAGACAGCTTAATGGTCTAAGGGCCTGCCTGGCAAACACAATAACCTGGTTTCAATCCTGGTACCACGTGCCGCACCCACACTGAACCAGCCATCAAAACCGGGTGCCACGCCACATACTTGTAATCCCAGCACTGGGGAGGCTGAGAGGGCAGCTTCACTACAAGTCCCACATGTGTAGCCAGATCCTGTATCAAATAAACAAAAAATAAAAGCAAAAGATAAATAAATGTAATAATTAAACTGAGGAATTTTTTGTTCAAATAAATGACAGGGAGTTTGGCAATAAAAACCAAGATACATACATATGTGTGTGTATGTATGTATATATACATATATATATATATATATATATATATATATATATATTCTTTTTTAAAATTTTATTTATTTATGTTTTTCTTGTTTCATAACCTTTATTTGCTTATTCACTCATTTTTGTGGCTGACTCAGCCTGCACCCTGAGGGCAGGGCTGGCGCAGCATGTGGTGCCAGGGATCGAACCGCGGTCCCTGAAGCAGCCCAAGCTTTCCCAAGCAGGCGCTTTAGACCACTGAGCCATCCCGCTGGGCCCCCTATATGTATATTCTTAATATGAGCAAAATTTATAAAATTACACAAGGTACTAAAGTCACCATAGAAATTTAAGAGTATAATAAAATAACTATAACTTTAGCCAGGCGTGGTGGCTCACGCCTGTAATCCCAGCACTCGGGAGGCTGAGGCAGGAGGATTGGTGCGAGTTCGAGACCAGCCTGGGCTACAAAAGTGAGCTCAGGACCAGCCTCAACTGCATAGCGAGACCCTGTTTCAAAAAGACCAAAAAAAAAAAAAAACTATAACTTTAATTTATTTATTGACTTATATTTTTTCCTGCCTCAGGTTTATTTGTACATAAAACACAGGAGGACACCAGCTCCCCACAGATGGCACCCCAGAGGTCACACCAATCTTCAGTCTTCCTGTTTTTCTTTTTTTTTTTTTTTTTTTCTTTTTAACTTTATTCTCAGCCTGCCCTGGGAGTGCGGCTAGTACAGCATGTTGTGCTGGGCATTGAACCGCAGTCCTTGTGGTTGCCTAAGCAGGTACTTTAGACCACTGAGGTATCTCTCTGGCCACAGTCTTTCTGTTTTGACATCAGCAGATAAGAAGGTTTTACTGTGGCGCCTTCATGGGAGCCTTAGAGACCTTTGCGAGCCTGGGTTAGGGCAGCAGCTGGAGCCTGAGCCTTGGCTGGATCCTGAGCCTTGGCTGGATCCTATGCCTTGTGCTAGCAAGGCCTGCGACCCTTGGAAATGAAGGCATGGATATGCTTCCCAAGCTTCGTTGGGCCATATAGGCAAGTCAAGTGAGCCTGTGGTTTACTCCCCTGGGCTTGACGAGGGCTTTGATAGCCTTGGCATGTGCATTCATGGCCTTGGCATCCTTTGCCTGCATCTTCTTATTTATTTACTTATTTATTTAATTTTTTGCAGTACCGGGCATTGAACTCAGGACCCTGCACTTGCCAGACAAGAGCTTATTCTACCGAGCAATCTCCCCCAGCCCCTGCCTGCATCTCTCATGCCTGCATCTCTCATTTATCTATCATCTATATCTATCTATCTATCTATCTATCTATCTATCTATCTATCTGTCTGTCTGTCTGTCTGTCTGTCTGTCTGTCTGTCTGTCTATCTATCTATCTATCTATTTATTGTGGGACTGGGGTTCAAACTCATAACCTTGCACTTGTCAGGCAGGCACTTGTGCCATGGAACTATCTCTCCAGCCACACATACATCTTTTTGAAGCCCTTCTTATTGTTCTTCTTGGCAAAATGCATATTCCTTAGGAACTTGGGAAGGGTTTTTTTGGATAGCTCAGGCTGCCTTAAGGGTGGGTCTGAGGACTGGTAGGTCTATGCCTGACTGGGATTGCCCGCACAGGTGCTTAAACCCGAGTTAACCCGAGAACCCCCTCCTAAGGAACTTGGGAGCTACCCACTTCAGAGATTCGTATCTTTGTGAGCAAGGTTTCTTGTTGCGATGTGTGCCATTTTCGGGACTGGTTGTGCATGGTGTGCTTCTTGGACTTGGCCATAGCTGCGCTGTAAACCGTGGTTGCCAAGCTCCTGGAATCATCTTTGTCAAGGCTCTATTTGTACGAATCCATCCGGTGGGAGGAGTGAAGTTTAAGAAACATTTTGAAAAAACAAACAAACAAACAAACAAACAAACAAACAAAAAACACATCTAAATTAGAGTTCTAAAGTACGCGGAGGATGGTGAGGCTGAGGATGCAGCGCAGCGGGACAGTGTCCGCCTCGGAAGCTCAAGGTTGTGAGTTAGATTCCTGATACTTCAACCTTTCCACTTCGGAGGCCAGTTGAAGGCCTGGGAAGAAGGAGGGGTCCAAGGGGAGTCCGACTCCACTTCAGGGAAACTCAGCGCACTTTTGCCTGTTGCTCCGCGGTGCAGGGTCCAGGGAAGCCCCAACCTTAGTCGCCAACTGAGATCCGGGAGAGACGCTGCGATACTTTGGGAGCTGACAAGTCTCAGAGCAGGAAAGCAATTCAGAGCTCAGCCTGGAGTCAGCTGCCGGGGTGAGCACGCGCCAGTCCGGAGGCGCTGGAGAGCCCATCCTTGGGCCTTCTCCCCAGAGGCCGGTGGAATGAAATAATAAAGCCCAACCCAGTCTTTAGGCTTGTGGGTACTCAGACAGCTGGGAAAGAGCTCAGAGGGAAAATTAGATTTATGCCCAATCAGTATAATGTCCTCTTAAAAAGCAAGAAAAGTTTCAAGTTTATGATTTCAGAAAATAATCAGTGAAATTGATGCAAGTAAATAAAATTTAACCAACAAACAGAAATAGAAACAATTTATGCAAAGAAATAATTTCAGAAAGTGCTCTACAAAATTAACCATTTTAACATAATGACAAAGGGGTTACTAGAATTTTAGAAAAAAAGGAGATAGAGTATAACATTTCTGCCTAAGGTCTTCAAATTTTTGAAGATTTACTTAATATTAAAGTAAGTGAAATAGCATTCAACATTAGCAATCACTATGAAAATAAACAATGAGATATCATGATATACTGTTAGAATAACCAACACATAACAAATAAAACCAAAACTGAGAATTAAAATGTTTCTACAATGATATAAGGAAACTCAACCATTGTGTTTCACTGAGTATAGCATGATAATTCATTTATTTCATTATTTTTACTGTTAAAGTTTTAAATGCTACAATTAAGTGATGTCAACACAAGAGAAGTGCAGTATTATTGATAATAATAATAGCTTTAGGCACGTCCAAACTGTTCATTTGCTTGTGAACAGATAAACATATGGTATATTCTTATAAAGAAATAACATTCAATAAATTAAAGAAAGCAGCTGCTGACACATAGGACAACTTAGATGAATCTGAGAAATGTCACGCAAAGTTAAAGATCTCTGCTGCAAAAGAGGACATTTTGTACAACTTCACAACACTGATTAGCTTTTATCTAAGGTTAAGAGTAGAAGGAGTTGTAAACTTCAAATAAATACAAAGAAACATTTGGACTGAGGAAATATTACATGCTTGGACTGTGTTAACCATTTGTGTAATTTTATAAATTAATTAAATATTTGAATTGAAAACATGATTTAAGTTATAGATTAATAAAGGTGTTGAAATTTCACAACACTGTGTCATAAAGATTGTGAAACATTAACTCTGGTCTTGCCTTTGTAGGATGGCGTTGAGGTCATGGTGGAGAAAGAGCCCCGTGGCCGGCACACACGCGCACAGGCCTGCACCCTGCGAGACTTGCATACAGTGCAAGGGGTGGCACGGATTCAGCGCTGAATTAAGTACTCACTTTGCTGTTTTAAAGGGAAAGGGTAGAGACTTGAACTGCATTCGATGGGGAGGAAAAAAAGTATGTGCTCATTTCAGAGGAACTATCTAGAACTTTCTTTAGGATTAGAGCTTTGCTCATGAGACTATAGCTAATACTTTCACAGAAATGTTACATGAATATTATATTTCCTTAACAGGGCCACGAGAGAAATTTATTCTATCTTGTCTGTTCCATCGTTTGTCAGATTGAAGTCTGTTGGTTCTAAATCAATGTTTAATTGCCTGGCCTGCCAGGAGATATCATTCTGTTATTATTCTTGGAATTGTGGTCATTTTCATCTCATTTAGATATATTTCAGCAGTTCAAAACAAATGCTTAAATTAGTGACATGTAGTTTGTTCCCACTACATGCTGCAAAAACCTTACTTATTTAAGCACAGGGTTTCTACAGAAAAGTCAGATTAACACATACCATGTAAACATTGCATATCTGTCATATTTTCATTAGACCACTTCCACAAAAGTTATTTTGTTAGGCTGCTTATTGTTTTATATAGACATACTGTAGTATTTTTACCAAGTATGACTCCATTATAGATTTAATTTATAGTAAGTAGACTTATTTGTCAATACTCTTTCAGTAAATTTCTTCAGAAAAACAGAAAACACTTTTGACATGATGATTATAGGAAGTATGTTATTTGATGTAATATAAATCAGAATAGCAATTTTAAATTAGCCAATCATCAAGGAAAAACAAGAAAAATTTAAAAATGTAAACTATAAATAAGATATAAAATATGGATTTATTTATAATAACAACCAGTAGTGTTAATACTCAATCCAATTTCCAAATGATTATTCATATGCTGTTTAGTAATAGATGTTCAGAACCCTTGAGGTGTGTTTTGCAAGAGACAGTGAAGAAAGTGACAACTAACATGAAACTGAACTGAAGAATATATTCCCTAAAAATCATCCAGGTGTGATGGTCATTCACTTCATATAGCTAAACAAAAGCAATCATACTACCATGGCAACAGCAAACCCCCAGACAGCCTAATATGTTTATTAGAACTGAACAGCATATAGTAATATTACAGAGTTAATATGGAAAAAAATTGATCATTGAAAGTGGACACTAATTTGTTATTCTATGCCATTTCTTGTAGAGCATTTATATATTATGACTATTATTGTTAAAGTGTTTTATTGTAATTAACTCCTCAACCATAGGAGATTCAAAAGATGAAAAGTACTAAATTGGAAATAATTTCTTCATTGTCTGTCATGGTCTATTCTTTCTGCCATTCAAAAGAGAGATATAAGGACAGCTGTATCAAGGCACAAACACTTGTTTAGCAACCATTAAATTTCTTGATTTCTTCTTTGTTAGAATCAAATTGCAACTGTACAAATAAGTTCATCCTTTTTGCAGACATTTCAAACCAGAGCTATAAGTAGGCTAAAGAAATACATGATCATCCTCTCTGAGGCTAGAAGAATATATCTGAAAGATTGTTTGCCCTGAACTGTGTGCAGCCGACATTAAGTAGTGATGCAATCCAAAAAAGCAAGATGATATTCCTGCTTAACACAAGCATTTAAGGGCCTATGGGGACATAATGTATAAAATTTATTTTATGTTTATCACCCCTGCAGCTTGGTTAGTATCTGTCTATAATGCCAGAAAATGGTAAGCTGTACCTTCAAGGTAATAGTTAAGAGCTTCCCCCCAATTTATTAATTTATGTAAAGTCAAGGAACTAAACATTGTGCATACTTACTTTGGGAAAGACATCTGGAAGCAAGGTACTTCTCAGCTCTGCTGACTGCTAGAGCCAACTTCATAGCCCGTGTACTGGGAACTCAGGGACCCTGAGAGGAGACGCTTGCATGTAGAGAAACAGAAATAACTCAAAGGAAACCAGGTTCAGGAGCTGGAACTGGAACATGAGTATATGGTGATATTTCAGAGTGCATTGAGAGTCAACTCTTAAATTTCCAATAGTCTGTAATTTAGTGTAAAATATGACTGACTCATCATGTCAACTTATGTATTTTTTATTTAATATCAAGATACTATGCAAGAACTTTATCATCGAGTTCCTGTTTTCATGCTTAGACTGCTTAACTGAGATTTTTAAAATATTTCATACAAATACATAAATGTAAAATGATAAAGTAGATAGCTACCCCATCGGAGATCTTAGGAAGATTATAAAGATAACATGTTTGTTTTCCTGACACTGAGAGGTGAATTTTTTTTTCCTATGGTCCCACTGCTCATGACAGTCAGACACAAACTCAGTTTGCATTTCCACATTTTACTCAGGCAATACTGCACAACTCGAAGTTGTGTGCTCCCTCTTGCATACATTGCTCCATCAGGCCACTAACTCTCTTGAAATCCTTGTACTTTTGTTTTGTGGAAAAATATAATTTATATGTTAATGAAGTTGACTAGTATATTGGAAAGGATTTCACACATAGATATAACAAACCATGATTTATAAAATAGGCCTTACTGTTCCCCATATTTTAAATAAATATGTTAATATTTTATGTCCATAAACTTCAAAATTGGGGACATGTCTAAGTTAGTTTGTTACATACTATATTCAACATGAGTGCCTCGAACATTTCCTTATTAGGTTGTGCTCTGAACTTCTTTCAGACTGAGTTTCCCATAAGTGATTAGAGAACTCTGTACCTATCAATGATTTTTTTCTTTACATGAGGAAAGTGAATCACGACAGGGGAAGGAGAACATTGAAAAACATTGTGGAAGAATGAGCAAAGGGAATCAACCACAACTCTATATTTTAGAGTATTGGCATCAAAATTTTAAGAAAATTATCACAGTTATGAAAGATCTTAAAAATACATTGCTGTCAGAAGAGAGAATCTGGAGACTCACTGATATGTTTATTGATGTTTGGAACTAACCTACAATGTAAGGTTTTTTAACTTTTGAAAACATAATAAGATTTTAAAATTTATTTTAATTCTATTTTATTAGAATGTTTCTAGTACATGCATTTTGCAGTTATCTTAGGATTATACATAGCACAGCTTTTCTTTTCTTTTTGACCTGTTCTTTCCTCCCCTTCCGTCCATCCTTTACACATCTTTCTTCCATTTGCACTGTTATTGATATCGTTAATATTAGTTTATGATTGATCCCAACGGCCTCAACGAATGTGAACTTTGTATGGCGTAATATATTTCTTTTCCTTTTTATCTCTAAAAATTGAAAATGCATGAAAGGTAGAAATTTCATTGTTACACCAGAATTCAATACTATCTAATTAAAAGTCATTGGAAAACTCAGGTCCTATGAAAGTTATTTCTATAAGTAGTTACGTGAATTATAGTCAAGTCCACACCACAGTAGTTATGCACAATGTGTAGATTTTCCTATTATGTAGCTGTTGTATCTAGAATGCTCTGTCTCAGGTTGCCACGGAGGTGGCAATGAGAACGGAATATTTCTCATTAACTTTTATATGGACCCTGTTTAGAGGTGGTATATAGTATTACTGTCATGAGTAAAGTGACTCTGCAAAAACCATGACATTTGGAACATACACAAAGATGCAGTGGAGGGAGAAAAAGAAGACTCCTTGAGAAAAAGCATTTTCAGTTATGGCAATTTTAGAAAATTGTTTGTAAAAATAGTTCACTAAAACATTTAGAAATACACTTAGATGATTTTTTTTGAAAATTCATAATATATGTATTGATGTCAATATTTTTATTTAGAAAGTAGTTTGACAACTTTAATATTTAAGTGAAGCTAATTCTGAGAGCACTCTTCATGCACAGTAAGTAAAATATTCTGAGTTACTCTTGTGAAATTTTCCATAATTTTTGAAATTTCCTTGTGTAAAATTCTTCTAAAAACTGTTCTGAAAACTTTAAGTCCTGTTTTCCCACTATTAGGGCTTAAAAACTCTGATTGCTTCAGAATGTTTTTTTTTCTCTTCTCAAGTTTTGTTCATTATAATTTTTGTATGCCATAATTTTTTCTTTCACTCAGTGCTGATCTGATTGCTGGGTAGATGTCATTACTTTCAAAATACCTCTCAGTCTGTGCAGGTGAGACTAAGGCTGACATAAGGAGCATTGAGGGCCAAGAGGGTGCCAGATATGTAGTGCTGAAAATGACAGAAATTGGCACTGGTCATTCGGATTGTGCAGGTTGTCTTGACTGCCTGCTTAGCTGGAGCAGGGCACAGACACCGGCATGGAGTCCTTCCAGGGAGGATGGCTCTATCTCCAGCCAACTGGTTTCACCCATTCTTTCAGGTTTAACATTAGAAAGAGAGGCCTTCATTGCTCACCCTGTTAAAATATGTGTCTGTGCCAGTGAAGTCAACACACTGCAAGACAACATTGTGTGCATAGCCCATGAAAACTGACAAACATTAGCAGCATAGTCCTTCATGAGGAGAAAATAAATCGTGAAAGTGATATGTGAATTCACAAAAGCAATATGCCATTACACATCTAAGGCAGCATCTTTATTGTTAAACTTCCAAAAGTGTTTGTACTACCTTTATTTAGTTAGTTATTTGTTTATTTATTTTTCGATCAGAAAACTGACAGTGGGCCAGTTGAGCTACGTCCCTAACTCTTCCAAAGTGTTTTTATTTTTATTTTTATTTATTTTTTTTTTTAAGAATTTTATTTATTTATTTATTTATTTATTTTTTCTTGTTTCAGAACTTTTGTTTGTTTCTTTATTTTTATGGCCGGCTCAGCCTGCCCTGAGGGCAGGGTTGGCACAGCATGTGGTGCTGGGGATCGAACCGCGGTCCCTGCAGCTGCCTAAGCTTTCCTAAGCAGGTGCTTTAGACCACTGAGCCATCCTGCCAGGCCCCAAAGTGTTTTTAAATGGTGTCTTATTTGTATATGGAGTGATACTTTTAATATAACATACTTGTAAATATAATTTTGACACTAAAATTTCAAAATATTCATATTTGACATTTTGATAAAATGCTCTATACTGAATAAAATATTGTGTCTATTTTTATGTTTACGTTATAAATTTATCTTAGTTAATAGTAGTTTTAGGTGAAAAACTTCCTTTTATTTTTGGTCTTTTTGAGACAGGGTCTCGTTATGCAGTTCAGGCTGGCCTTGAGCTCACTTTTGTAGTGCAGGCTGGTCTTGAACTCGCACCGATCCTCCTGCCTCAGCCTCGCAAGTGCTAGGATTACAGGCGTGCGCCACCATGCTGGGCTCTAGGTGAAAAACTTTTTAGGCTTTATAGATGAGAGAAGTTCATGAAGAACATCATAGTAATTGTACTTTTTATTTTATCCTTATTAATTAATATTTTCTGAAAGAGGTAAATTATAATATTTAACTTTTGCTGAATATACAAATTCATATTTTCATTTTGAATAGAAGAAATGGCCAAAACAATGATATAGAATTTCAAAGCAAGATATTAGCCATTGTATATTGTGGTCTTTAAAACAGTTGTTAAGAATACAAGAAGGCATAGAAAAACTGATCAAGTAATATGAGCACAATGTTGCAAATATATTTTATATACATATATATATATACATATACATATATATATACATATATAATTATTCATTTTACCTGCCTTCTTTTCTCCATTACCCTATCCTTGGTTCTTTTTCCTTTAGACAAGTTTCTGCCCACTTCACAATATCATTTGTACATTTTTAATTTCATTTTTTCACTCAGCTTCTTACACTAGGGCCACAGTAGGATGCTTACACGTTCCAGTCTGATTTGTTTCACTTAGGAGTGTGATCTCAAGTAGCAGCCATTTATCTACAATAGTCTCAATTTTATCCTTATATGTGCTTGAGTAACCTGCTTCCAAATTTTTGAGTTTACAGCTGCCTTTCCCTTAGGCTGAAATCAATAACAATGTCTTTTTATAAGGGAAAATAATTCTTTGAAACTCTTTGGTTTCACTTTTACCTCCAATCCTTTGAGTAATATGTGAATAAGATGGACACATTCATTTTCTACTGAAGTGGAATTTCCCACTACCCTGAGCTTTTGTGGGTGGTCTCACCTGTTCTGGGAATACTTTTCCCACCTGGCCAGGTCTCCTTAACTGTGCCCTGAACTGCACATCACTTGTGATATGTTATGAGTCAGTGCCAAAAGAAACACTGAGAAGATCCAATGAATGTAGCTTCAGAGGTCTCACTGAGACTTTATCTTTCTTGAAGTGAGCCCCTACCCTAAGAAGAATCTCACTTTTATTTGGGACCAAAAAATGTGCTCATGTGCATAATCATTTTAGTACATAAAGGCCATAATCTCTGACTTCCACCGTTTGCCCAATGCTAGGTTCACAAAAATACTAATTAAAAAGATTACAAGCAGGACGGATACAATAAACAGAAAGCCTTCAGGGTAAGCTGTTATCTTCCTCCTTGAATCTCAGCTTTCTGGAATTCCCAAGTAATAGGCCACAGCTGTCCCTGGGCTTTGTTTATTGCTCTTCACCTCTTGAAAGGCCAATTTTTTAATCTCTACACTTGACACAACATTTTTGTCTATGTCTAATGTAGATTTGTTGAGCAATTCTTTCAACATGGTTGCCATTGCTGTTTATTTTAATATGAGAGTTTATTTCTGTTCTGATTTTTTCTATATCTTTTATTTATTTATTTACTATGGTTGCTGTGATTTCCAAAATTTCCAGTACATGTCTTCTGTTTTCCTCTGTCTTGTCTCCTAGACTCCTGGATGACATGGAGGTCGGGGATTGCATCTGCTTCTTGTCATTTTCTGTTGCAATAAATGTTTATTTTGTTTTATGTTTTGATGCTTGAAAGTTTTCCCTAGGAAGCATCTGTTCTTGATGGCTGCCTTCCATGTGTAGGACATTCTTTGCTAGTGTGTGTTGTAACATGCTACCTTGTCTCTTAATTAAGAGTGAGATGCTGTTATCTTATTCTGTCTCAGTCCTATGGTGCTGGATTGTGATCAGTTTGTCACCCCACAGCCTCCAAGTATTTTTCACACAATAGAGAACTCATGATTACAAACACATAATGGCATCCTAGCTAAGGTAGTATAATTAACAATAATCAGCCTAATTTAGAACTTGACCAAATGTGGCAACCATTAATTTTGTACCTTAAATCATAGGAGCAAATGTATAGTTCTATAAAGTACAGCTCACAAGCTGGGAGATTGTATTCAAAATTTCCTTTTGGAAGAGTTACTTTATCCTGTGGCAGAGTAATTTATAAAGGAGAATGTATAAAACAAAGATAACATACTAGAAAGCAGTGCCCGAGAACAGAGGATGATCACTCAAGCTTTAGGTAACTAGAGAAGAGGGCAGAAGAGATAGATTAAAGTAGTGAGAGATTATCTGACATCTCTTGGTAAGAGTTGAAAGGATTAGTTCTGTACCTAGGGGTCTTCACAGACATTAGACAAAATTTGTATCTATTTAGAATAGATACAAATGCTTAAAATGTGTATTTTTGCAAAAATAAAAAAAAAAGGCAAGATAAAAGTGGTGGCCCCACCTCTCTGTTTCTATTCAGTTGTTCCTAAGCACAACACTCTAATTTATCTGATTTATCAATCATGGATCATGTTATTGTTTCCTGGGACTTTTTCCAGCTGTTAGTCCTGCCTGATTACCATGTGCACTCTAAGTGGATCCTTTGTGTGTCACCAGCATTACTATAGGCTACCTGGTCTCACCAATGTAGGAGGGAGGGAAGGTCAACTGGAGTTTTCTCTCTGGCTGGTGTTCAGGTCTTACTGCTGGGTTTTTCTTGCCAGGCAAGTAGCTGAGTCAAACTGATGGATTCATCCTGCCAAACCAGTGACTGGGTCTCACCGCTGGATTCTTCAAAATCAAACATTAAAATACCACACTATGTCCACTGGATTCTATTAATAGATTTGTATCCCAAGCAGTTATGTGTAAGTTTTTTTTTTAATTATATGTTGAGAAATATTTATTACTAATTCCAATAAATAACATGTCACCATAGTATAGCATGGGTTTATTTATTTTTATTTTTTTTTTCAATTCTTTTATTGTTTAAATTTAACAATGGTTATATTACATATTTTCATCATCGGATCAGTTTAGATTAATACATATAGGTATATAAGATTGATCAAACAATTAAACATTAACCTTTCTAAATCCACATTACTTTTATTTTTTTAAAGAAAAAAAAAAAAGGAAAAGAAAAGAAAAGAAAAAAAAAGTTATGTGTAAGTTTGAACAGTCAGAATTATCCCTAAGAACTCATTCTCAAATTTATAAATTAAGTTACATTATATTATTTTAACATATGATTTGTATTTCTGTAATTTAAAATCATTATAAAATAATCTCTAATTTTCCCCTATGGATTTTCTTTTCTGATAAACACAGTGACGTGCCTATATACAATTAAGTTTCTCTTAGCTAATTGGACCCTCTGTCATATTGGTTAAAAAAAAATAAATAGTATAAATTCCCGGAACAATCTTGTCTTCATTCACAAACTATTAGCTTTATACTTAATCAAATATTTCAACCTCATCAAGACCTACTTTCTTATTTCGAGTTTATAATGATCAGATCAGTTGGTGGCTTTGGCGAAGAACAAAATAGAAACTAGTGGGTATTTCTGAATTTCAAATTCATCAGATATTCTGGAATGAAATTTTACAGTTAGTATCCATCCATGTGAAGTCAATTTGAATCTCACTTTTTCAATAATTTTGCACTGAAACACAGTCATAAGAAATCACTCTTACATTCTTTGTGCTTGGTTTCTTCTGTCTGCACCAGTTTCCCTTCAACTTCTCCAAATCCTACCTGTAGTACAAAATGGTTATATGAAATTATTTGTTAGTTCAAGTAATAATAAAAACCTATTTGCTGAAAATTACAGCTGAACTCTGACACTTCAAAAACAACTTGTCCAATATAAAGCAAAACACAAGACATTCAATTATACATGCATTGAAATACTGTGATGCTTCTGTAAATAAGAAAATAAGTAGGTTTTAGTTTTTCTGTAAAATGTCCTTAGATATTGTAATATGCATATACCAGAGAATAAAGTTAGTATTCGTTCTAGACTTTTTGGTAAGTTACAATATAAAAGAACAGTATTTGTCTGTCTATATAGTTGAGTAGTGAAGTCTATGAATGAACCTTTAATTTATCTAAACAAGATACAAAAGAGGATTCAAGAAGTGAATTTGTAATGTTTCCCAAAGAAAGGCTCAGAAGTATCAATTTGTTTTTCAAAAGTTCAAAAACATGCTCAGTGGTGGGGAGATAGATCTGCAGTCTACGCACCTGCCTACCAAGTACAAAGACCTGAGTTCAATCCTTAGCACTACATGTGTGCTGTCCCCAGGTGCCCAGCTGGCCACAAAACCTGGGCATGGTGGCACACATCGGTAATCCCAGAGAGCGAGCAGAGGGATTAGGCAGAGAGACAGAGAAACACTATTAGTCTGAGATGCACAGCAGGACCCTGTACTAAATAAATGAATAAATAAATAGAAAGAAAGCAAACCAACAAATTTATAGTTTAATATCTAGGCTGATCACTAAGATTTTTGAGAAGAGGTCATTAAATTAGTTTGGATTACCAGATATAAACATACAAATTTTGTAAGTAAAAATAAAATTTTATAAATTTAAAAGGAGAAGAAAACAATTTAAGCATTAACTTGTCATTTCAGTAGATTGGCATAAATCAGCAGTGCAATTATCCAAGATACACTGTGTGTATACTAAATGTATCAATCACATTATGCAATACAACCACTGTGGTGTTCATATTATTTTGTTTAGGGAAACTGTTTCATTTCTAAGTTTGTTTTGCTTTGTTTTGTTTTTCCTTAAAAAGAAAATGAAAAAGAGTAAAGAGGTCAATAGATAATTCCTTGTTTGGGAATTATGTAATCATTTTTCACACAAGAAAACCTTGAGATCAGAAAATGCACAACAGAAGTAATCCAAATTATCTCTGGCTAAATAAGACGTTTCATCTTCTGTCTAGTTACTAAATTGGATCTGTGCCATCAGAAACTGAATGAACCAACATTTTCTGCATTTGGAAGAATTGTTTTGTGCAGTGATCCATAGTATTTTGTGAATGTAGCTATTATAAAAAGTGATGTTTAGCATTGCTATGAGTCACTGAACTACTTTCCCAAGAGTTATTAGGACTTATTTAGCTAATTATTTTGCATTTGTTCTTCATTTTTAGTTCCTATCTAATTTACTCTTTTGATACTGATTTCTGTAACAATGAAAGTCATTTTGTAGAAATTTTAATGCTTTTATCTAATACACGACTGATGGGAAGGATGGACCCTTCTGTGCATTGCCCATTTTGTTATCTTCTCTTTTTAATTAGCTATAATAAATTCCGTCTTTTGAGAGATGATAAATTAGTGGCTTTTCTCAACAAATCACTTCTGGAAAAATGAGTAAATTAGATTTCTTTTTCCTTTATTTGATGGTACTCTTTATATCTAGTTAAATCAAACTCTACCTTTTAAACAATTCATGTAAATTTCATAAAAGCATAGTCATACATAGTGTAATCTATATCCAGTTATATACAATGTTTCTGTTAGAGGAAAAGTATGGTTTAACTTTCAAGAAAAGAGTTAATACACAGATAATACAGATAATGAAAATATTTTATCCTCAGGTACTTCATGCCATGCCAGTCCTGACCCTGTGGCCTGCTGATCTGGTAAACAAGTCCAGGTGTGGTGGTGCATGCCTGTAACCCCCAAGCTGTGGAGGCTGAGAACAGTAGCATCACTAACAGTCCATTCTTTTTTGTTTTTGTTTTTATTTTTTTTTTCTTGGAGTTTCTCTCGTTATTTTTTAATTTATTTTTTAAGTTTTTAATTACTTTTAATAAGAAATATCAATATGATAGTTTCACAACACATTAATAATACATTCACAATGATTGACACATTGCATACTGTCCTATGAGTAGAGGCTAATAGTAGTACAGAGCACAGGGTGTGGGCATGCTACACTTTCGAAATGATATTGGTAAGGACACAAAAAAAGAAAGAAAGAAAGAAAGAAAGAAAGAAAGAAAATTCTTCTCTTTGAACTGAGAGGAAGTAGGTGTATGCATAGCCCAATGTTCCAAAATTGCAGTGGGTACTAGTAAAACTGGCAATGTTGGAGGCTGTTGATTTAAGCCTCTTACACCTCATCATACTAATCTAGTTCTGTGTTTTATGCCTCATAATTAAGCTTTTCCGCTGGGTGATCAAGGGCAAGTTAAAGCAAGACCTGTATAACGAACTTTAATCTTTTGTATTTTCCAAGGTGAAATCCCCTCAGGATTAACTTTGGAACCATGTGCAGTGCTTTGTAGAACTGTTGTTAGTGTCAGCCTTCGGGATGAGTCATGGCTATTGCTTGACCAATTTGCTTTCTGTGAAAGCCTGAGAGAATGTTTTTCCCTGGGTGACTCTCCTTAGACACGTTATAGTTCATTTATCCCTTTCATCTGAGGTCCCATAATCTCCTTCACCAGAAAATTCGGGACACCTCTGAGTTATAGAATATTACAGCACAGATTCTCTTCTGTCCTGAGTCCTTACTGACCTTGAAGGGCTAGGGCCAAAACATTGGCTATCCTCATAGTCCTTCTTTTTCTCCAATATTTGGTCTGTTGACATACATTTTCAACCCTCCAGCAGAGGCTCTTCGTAGTGAGACTTTGTACCAAATATTTAAATAAAAAAAAATACCAGATTGATAATTGGGTATCATGTATGAAGTGCAATTTCTAGTGTGTCACAAAATTCTTTTGGGACTTGTGACTTTTCTTATTTGGTATCCATGCTCTTTCTTAGGTATCTATGTTCAAAATATATTCTTTATTACAATGTCATAGCCTTATCTTTGCGTTCTCATATTAACAATCACTATGCACACACAGTTTTCATTACAGTGTGGACTAACATTTCCTTTTTCTAAAGGAAATATTTCCACAAATCTTTTACTGCATATTTTAATTTTGATCATTAGGTCATACTCATGGGCTCTGTGGAATTAGTTTTTGTCTGTGATGTCACGCTGAAGTCACTGCTTTTGTTGCTCTTCCTCATTTATTATTGATGAAACTCCAGAAGTCCAAGGTCATCATTGAAATTATCTTCTTTTGTTTACACATGCATGATGACATCTTTTTCATAAAAAAAAGTTACTTGGGTTGTTTTTGTTACGGGAAACCATTTTTCAGGTCTGTTAATAAAGCATGTTCCTATGAATATCATATTGCTTTATAAAATAATTATCACATGCCACAATACCAAGAATGTTATAGCTTTCAGATGTGGATATTAGAATCTCATATTTAAATAGATCTATATTAGTGTTCAATGTTCTTCTTCCATTTCTCGTTAATTACTTTGGTCATTCTCATCTACTTTTTTTCATTTTTTTTATGTTTTTGGTACAGGATCTCATTGTGCAGCTCAGACTTACAATGATTCTCATGTTTTCAGCCACTGCAGCACTGGGATTACAGATGTGTGCAACCAGGCCTGCTCTTGATGGCTGGCTTCCTCTGCTTGGGGGCATTGAGCATGGTATTGGTCCCTGGTCCCTGCACTTGCCTAAGCAAGTGCTTAGTCTGCTGAGCTATCTCACCAGCCCTACAAATTTTTAAAATACTTGTCAGTTAAGGCAAAAACTGAGGAGATTTTATAGAATTCTACGCAATCAATAGATGAAGCAAGACAGATTTTATACTTTTTACAATATTGACCATTAAAATAAAATTTTATTAATTCTTTAAGGGTTATTAAACGTTTCCTATATCATTTAGGTCATATCTTCTTTTTTTTTTTTTTTTTTTTTTTGTGGGACCAGGGTTCGAACTCATGACCTTGCACTTGCCCAGCAGGCACTTGTGCCTCAGAGCTATCTCCCCAGCCCATAGGTCATATCTTCTAAAAGTCTCAATTTGTTACTGATATGTAAGATGATAATTAAATGGTCTGATTTAATTTTATATTCATTTGTATGTAATGATGACACTAGTACTCTATACTGTGAGTCATGATGGTTTTCTCTGTACTCAGCCTAGTAGGAACTGAGTTTTATTTGTGTCTTTTCTGTAGTTTAAGTGTATCTCTCCAACACAGACTAGTAAAGTATGTTGGACATTCAGTGGTGCTTAAACCATTAAGTATGCTTCTCTCAGGGAATGGAGTTAAAGTCTTATAAATGAGATTTCAAACAGTATTAGGCTGCCTTTCTCACTGTTTGCCTATCACAGGAGGACACAGTGCTACTCCCTGACAAAGAATGTAGCCCTTGCCAGACAATAAAAGCTGCTGTGCATTGATCTTGGACATGCTAGCTTCCAGAAACTTGACAACATAAATACTCACTCATAAATCACCTAACTCTACTGTTTTTAGAAGCTGTACAAATGACTGGAAAACGCTGTCTCCCTAGTTATTAACCAAGATAAAGGGAGACAATTCAGACACTGAATATTTAAGGAAAAAATTAACAAACTATAAAAGAAATTTTAATGTACGGAAGTAATGACAGTACAGATTGTTATATTTATGTTCTAGCCTTCATAAAAATACATTTTTACATATTTATCAAGTTTGTTTGGCTCATCTTAAAAGCAGTGGAAAATACAAAATTTCTGAGTTAGTTTTATAGATTATGACACTTTCCTGAAGGTATATATTAATTTGGGGAGTCAACATTTCTTAAAATGTACTATATATTATTTGATTTAATTTCTGTGGAATTTTTCTGTTAAGGTAGCAATATTTTATACAAATTCCAGAATATTTTAATTTTGTCTAACATTTTAATTATACATACTCAAAAGAGAATTTTGAAATCAGTTAAACTTTGAGATCATTATTGTGTCATTATTGTATTATTTACCATATATTTACCCAATATACATTCACACCTATTTAAGAATAATGATTTATAATGAGCCAATTAGTTTGTGAGAAAAGCTCAGTTCACTAGAGAATGTCTTACAGTGCATACTTAAAATTAATCTGGGTATTGATGTGCCTTCTGTCTAGATATCCCACCAAAATCTCCTGATCTTATTGGGGGGAGTTTTGAGAAAGTGTCTAGAACATGGATGTGAGAAACTGAGTGAGTGCCTGGATCATTTTATAGCTATCTGTGATGTTAGGCGGTGAATCCTTGTGAGAAGAGATGGGTCACAATGCTGGAGGCCTAGAATGTTCTACCTCCTTCTTGCTCTCTTGATTTCTCTCTGCTTTCCACTGACACAGCATGAGCAACCCTTCCCTGTTTACCCCTCTGCCATGCTTTGGGGCCAGCCAACTATGGACTTAAACTTCCACAAGTGGTGAGGCAAATAAAACATTTCCTTTTTTTTTTTTTTTTTTTTTTTTTGCATTTAGTACCTGTTCTACAGGGTCTCACTACACAGGTAGGAATTGTAGTGATCCTCCTGTTTTCAGCCTCCCAAGCACTAGGACTGCAGGCACATGCCACCATGTACAGGGTCAATCACTGTCTGAGCATGCCCCAGGGGTATGGGGCAGGCATGACATGCAGAGGATATAACCCCGGTCCTAGTGTCTGCCTAAGCAGGTGCCTTAACCCACTGAATTATCTGCCTGGTCCTAGCCCTTCCTACTTTAATAACTGTGCATGCTTGTAACTATATCTCTGCAAAGAGAGAAAAAAGTAGTTAAGACAGGTATGAAGATATGAAGAGAGATAAAGGAAAGAGAGGAGATTAAAAGTTCACATGTGTTGTGTACCTGTACAAATCACCTTAGAGGAATGTAAGCATTATATACGATAAATATATGCATGCAAAAATTTAAAAAAATGAATTTGTCATGCTTAAAACCAAGTATTGATTATAGAAGAGTAAAGACTCCATAAATTATACCTAACAAGCATTTAAGATTTTTACAATGATTTTAAATATTTACCCAATGTTCTGATGATTCACTAAGAATATAACCAAATATAATATGTATAGTGCATTTTAATAGATTTTTATCTTCACATTATTTTTTAAGTTTTCATAAATTTATTTTTCTTCAAAGACTATATAGCACACAATATTTCAAATAAATGCATTCAAGGTCAATTTTTGGTGCTAAAGCTGTAAATGTGTCATCCATAATTTTTAACAAAGAAACTTCGGTTTAAATATACCATTCTATTTACTGTGTACAACACTACGGATCAAATATTTTATGCCATCAAAGAGTAATCTATTCAACTGGGTTTTACTTTTTTCATTATGCTTAGTGTGTGAATATTTTTACTTTTAAGTTTCTATTTCATTGTTTGCTCAATATCTTGATACTGAATAATCAATAATGCTCAACTCACATCAGAAGCTTTACTTTTAAATGTAGGTTAAAAATTGGCTCTCTTAATTTGCACCATAATTCCATTTATACTTTTTTATCAAAATAATGAAAAAACCAGAGAAATGTACATATTGTAATATTGAAACTATTAAAGGTACAAAAACATCTTAAGAAAAAACAGCGCATTTTCTTCACATTTTAAATCAAAAAATAAATGAGTGTTCTAGTACAATGAACAGGCTTTTTATTTTTTAACACAATATAAATTCATGTGTGATCATGAGTTGAAAATTCTCAGAAATTTTTAAATTTTTTATTATTTTAAGTAGCATGATGGTGAAAGAAACATAGGTAAAATGTATGCTATAATAGAACATATATATATATATATATATATATATATATATGTATACTGCATGCATACATGCTACAAATATGTAATATACATATTTTATGTAAATAAAGGAAATGTAAAAAGATGTACTTCATAAAATTATATTTGGAAAATTGATGGAACTCTAAATATTGAGTTTTGCAAAAATTCTTGACCTTCTTTCCTGCATTCTACACAACAGACATTTTTAAGCCTTTTTGAGGATACTTAAGAATCTTTCAGTTGACCTAACTTTACTGACCTATTGCTTTTTTCATTTCTCATATACTGTGACAACTCTCCAGCTTTTCTATGAGGCTTACAGTGTTCCATGACTATACCAAGAAAATGAGCCACTGAATCCTACTGCCCTGAGATCACTAAACGTACAGAGAAACAGCTACAGTATATTACCACTAACTGTTTTATTAAATATCTACACCTGTAGCATATGGCATTATTCACCTCTTCCCTCTAAAGATGTTCTAGCAACTTCTTTCTGGGTTACCCCCCATCCATAGAGGCAGAGGAGAAAAAAGCAGCACAACAGAACTCTCTATGATGCATCCCCCTACCATGTTTCATGTGATATCCTCAAAATGTCAAGTATTTCGATACATAATATATTACATAGCGATCTTATTTTCTTAAAGAGCTTAGGATTTATTCAGTGTAAGACCATGACAGTAAAACCACAGTTTCTTTTATGGCTCAACCAAGTGTTATATCTATCAGTTTATTTAGATATGTCTGGATTTTATCCTTCTTAATGGATTAGTACTCTATTTTATTTTAAAAAATCCTTTTTGTTCATTCCTCATTTGATGGATTTTGGCTTCTTTATAAAATTTTACTTTTACAAACTGTGCTGCTATGAACATGGTTATGCATATACCACTGTGGTACCATTCTTTTAATTCATTTCAGAAAACACAAAGAGCGGATTGGCTGGGTCCAATGCAACCTTAAATGGTAAATTTTAGAGGAATCTCTACACTAATTTCCACAGTGATTGTACCAGATCACATCCCACTAATAGTGAAGGATATCTTTCCTCCCACATCTGCACTACCTTTTATTATTGGTTGATTTATTTGTAATAGCCATTCTTTCTGGAGTGAAGAATAATTTCAGTGTTGCTTTCATATGGATATCTTAAATGATCAGTATTTTTGAAAATTTTATAATGTACTTATTGGTCATTTGTATTTCTTCATCTGAGAAGTGTGTATTCATCTGAGCTTCCCACTTTTGGATTGGTCTTCAAATTTGGAAATTTGGATATTAAGCCTTTAAGGAGCAAGTGGCTAATTAACACGTAATAGGTATTAGTCCTTAAAGGAACAATTGGCTAACATTTGTTCTTGTTCTGTGGGTTTTATTTTGACTTCGTTGAGAATTTAGTTTGCTGCTAAAAAGCTTTTTAATAGGATGATTTCAGGTGTTGATTCTTGTATTATTTTCTGTGCGATCGAGGCTTTGTTCACAGTCGTTGTCTGAACATATGTTTTCAAGGGAACTACTTTTCTTTTAAGAGATCTATCCTTTCTCACGGCAGAATTAGTGTTTGTGTTTAGTACTTAGATCTTTGATCCATTTCATTTTTGGTTTGGTTTGATGCATGGTGAGAGACATGGGTCTAGTTTTAGTCTCTAGCATATGGAAAACCAATTTTCTAGCACCATTTATTTCAGAGGCTATCTTTCTTTCCTTGAAAATTTTCTGACACCTTTATCAAACATAAGGCGGCTAAGTGTGTGTGTAGTTTCAGCATATTCTAATCCCTTCCATTGATTCCCAGTTCTGCCTTTTAAGAAATGTTAGCCGGGCGTGGTGGCGCACGCCTGTAGTCCCAGCACTCGGGAGGCTGAGGTGGGAGGATCAGTGCGAGTTTGAGACCAGCCTGGGCTACAAAAGTGAACTCAAGGCCAGCCTCAACTGCATAATGAGACCCTGTCTCAAAAAGACAAAAAAAAAAAAAAAAGAAATGTTATTTCCATCACAGTAGCTGTGTGATATGTCAGGGATTGTGATGCCCCTGGCCTTGCCTTTGCTGCCCTTGAGTGGTTTTGATGTTTTTAGCTCCTTTCTAGTTCAAGATTAATTATAAGGTTTGTTCTGAAGTTCTATGAGGTATACTAACAGTGTTTTGCTCAGTTTTTCATGAAATCTAACAATTTTGGAAATATGGCCATTTTCACTATGTTGCTTCCTCTTATCCATGAGCAAGAGATATCATTCCATTTTCTGATATTCTCTTTCATCTCCCTTTATAGTTAACATTAGTTTTTACTGTGAAGATCATTTATTTCCTTTGATAGATTGATTCTAAGTATTTGACAATGCTTTTGTAAAAGTTGTAGCTTTCACACTTTCTCGGTGAGCTTGTTGATTTTGCACAAGGATGTTATTGACTTTTGAGTGTTTTACTTTGTATCAAGCTACACTACTGAGTTTGGTTATTAAATCTAGAAATACATTTGTTAGAGTTTTTTTGATCTTCTATGTAGAGTATCACATCATGTGGGAATAATGGTAATTTAACTTTTCTCTTTCTTGTCCCTTTTAATTTTTTCTCTGGACTAATTGCTCTGGCTAATGAACTGCATAGAATATGAGTGATGAGTGATGATAGAGGACATTCTTGTGCTTTGCCTGACATTGGAATGGAAGCTTTTGCATTGTTGACCATTTTTATTTTTATTTCTTTTTTTTTTTTTCTTTCAGTACCAGGGATTGAACTGAGGACCCTGTGCTTGCCAGGAAAGCACTCATTCTTTCGAGCTATCTTCTTGACCCCTCGACCATTTAATATTAAGTTTAATATTGTGTTGTCATTGGCTTGCTATAGATAGGTTTTTTTCACATTCAGATAAAGATAACTATTTCAAATTTCTATAAGGTTTTTATCATGAATTCTCAACCTTGGAAAATGCATGTTCTACATCTATTCAGATCATCATGTAATTTTTATCTTTGGTTCTGTTAATATGGTGTGCTATATTTATTGATTTGCATATATTGAACCATTCTTGTATTCCTCAAATTAAAGAACAAATGAAGAAATTCATCACTAACAAAACTACAAAGTAATCTGAATATTTTAGAAATCAATGAGGAAAATAATGCCAAGAACACCAATGAAAGAAACCAGCAGGGATAACAAATAACTAAATACAGGGGAAAGAAAGAGAATCAAGAGAAGAATAATATGGCAAGGATAAACCAAAACATATCAGTTACAATAATCAGTGTAATTGTCTAGATCATCAATCAAAAGAAATGTCCTCCAAGAATGTATCCAAAAGCAAGATCCCAAGCTGGACGTGGTGGCTCACGCCTGTAATCCCAGAACTTGGGAGGCTGAGTCAGGAAGATTGGTGCCAGTTCGAGACCAGCCTGGGCTACAAAAGTGAGCTCAAGGCCAGCCTCAACTGCATAGCGAGACCCTGTCTCAAAAAGACAGAAAAAAAAAATAAATAAAAAGCAAGATCACACATATGGTATGCACAAGAAATAATATAAGAAATTACATGCATACATTTTCAGGATAAAAAATCACACTCCACACGACACAGCAAAAAACAGAGTACTTATTACATTTGCGGACAATGTGCACTTCAAGGCAAATCTGATCAAAAGAGATAAAGTCACTACATACTTGTGAGTAGAAAACTCAAAAGAAATAAAGAGATAAAATGCTCATATACGTTTATATGTGAAGTACAGTTTCACCCAAATATATAAACAAAATATTAATATATATGAAAAAATGAAATTAGCAGAAACACAATTGTAATTTGGGACCTTAGCACTCCATGTCAAAAATCAGCTAGAAAAAAAACATCAGGAAATCAATATCAGAACTCACCCAAATATAGGAAAAATAGACTTAGTAGATACATATGAATTAACCAAGTTGAAAAAAGAAAATATAAAGTTTCTAAATAACAGCTGACTCACAGCTGAATTCTAAGAGAAATTTACAGATTCAATGTCGTTACTCCCCAAATTAGTTTTTGAAATGCAGGGAAAGCAATACTCCCAAATTCATTCCTGGAAACAAGTATTTGTCAGGTACCAAAACAAGAGGAAGACCAAACCAGAGAACTGTAGGCCAATCTCCCTAATGAACATAGACATAAAAATCCTAACTAAGATACTGGAAAACAGACTGCAATAAATCATAAAGATTATTCACCATGATCATGTCCTTCCCCCACCTTTAGACAATAACATATGAACTTATGATCTACTTGAAAAAGTCAGAGACCCTTAAATGTGTTAAATGATGACTATTTTATTTAATACCCAAATATTATCATTCAGAGAAATATGATGATGCAATGTTTTCATAGTACTTGAGATTTACTTTTATTGCCTATAAAATAAGTATTTCATAAACTTGCCTATAAATTCCTTAGGCATAATTTGATTTCTACCACTGACTCTAGGTTTTGCAGTAATAACCTTTTCTGTAATGCTCCTTAGTGGAGTTGGTTCTCCATGAAGACAAGATCACATGCTGTTCAGGAAAACAGCAAGATTTACTTCAAATTTAATTTTTGTAGTTTATTTCTTCATGAATGATATCAATGATCTTTCACACCACCCTCGATACTCTTATTAACATCTATTTATCATGAAAATGCGAGTGGGATTACGGTCCATGAGAGACTATTATAAGAATAACAGAGTCTTTATTAATTACTTGCCAGTATGCAATAAGCACTTGCCAAGTTAGGAGTTTCGTCTGCACATTTCCTTGTTCCCGTTTGTTTATATAGGTTCCCAAGTTGCTATGGTGACCATGATGGAATGCGATGCCCACCTATGCTAGTGAGGTCAGAGCTCAGGCATTGTGATTTAGGGCTGCGATGGGCAAATAGGCTGGCTCTACATCCTTTAATTGATCCTGTTTCCTCACTTATATTTTTCATGTTTGTGAAGTTTTAGCAAGGCAGGGGAAGAAGTGAAAGGTGTAGGCGATTTAGCCAAAGCCAAATGGGAGGTGGCTCAGCCCAGGTGTCTCCTATCTCTAAACAATTGAGGCAGGGGTCAAGCTGAGTTATTTTCTGCCTCAGTGTCTCCTACTTCTATGGTGGATAGGCAACTGTGTTAGAATTCTTGTGGCTGAGGACAACATCTCATACAGAAATCCGAATTCATGATAATCAATGGAAACTTCACTATCTTCCTGAAATAAAATCAACTGCACAGAACTATCTGCCTATCCACCATAGAAGTATATACTTGCAGTTGGATGTTGCTTGTCCTTTCTTCAGTTATCAGTAGGCTAAATAATGAGGCTAAGAGAATGTGTGTAAGTGTATATATATATATATATATATATATATATATATATATATTATCATATATGTATGATATGAATGGAATATCTCTGTTATTTGTGGCTATTTCCTCTAAGTGATGGAAATCCTTCAAGATTTCTAGGGTTAATTGTTTTGTATTTTAGTATATATTACTAGGCTTTATGTGGATGAAAGTCTTTCCTTTTTCTGTATTTAGGACAGGGTCTACAGGATCTACAGGGTCTTCACTACATAAATTAGACTCATAGTGATTCTCCTGTTTTCAGCCTGCCAAAGTACTGGGATTACAGGTGAACACCTGTAAGCCCAGTCTCAATCACCATCTCAGTGTATCACATGGATGGGGCCAGCATGATACTCCAGAGATCGAAACCTGCCTGCTGCTCTGCTGCTGTGCTCTGCCTAAGCAAGCACTTTAGTCCACTGAGCTATCAAGCCAGCCAGCCCTTGTGTGTAAAAGTCTTGAGGCTAAATTAGTGCATATAGGAAAAAAGCACTACTGAAAAATTTAATTAACTTCACTCTGCTTGAATACCAAAAATGCAACCCTTACAAGATTTATTCTGAAAGAAAGCATACTTACTGATTATATTAAAAAAAAAAAAGAAAAAAGATGATGGCTGGGGAGTTAGCTTTGTGGTCTAAGTGCCTGCTTGGCAAGTACAAAAACCTGGGTTCCATCCCCAGTCTTGCATGTGCTGTGGCAGATCACGACAGTCTGAACTGTGTATGAAGACCCTGTATCAAATAAATAAATAAATAAATAAATAAATAAATAAATAAATAAATAAATAAATAAACAAACTTTTAAAAATAATAATAAAAAGATCAGAATACGAGGGCCTACAATAATTGCACGTCTGTTATAAATATTTCTTTAAAATTATCACTATTTTCATTGTCCATTGAAAATGTACCATTTTCATGTGTCAAGAATGAAATGTGCTATTTTGAACCAAAACCTAACACCTGAGATTTGTAGTAATCGCCAGCTGGAGGCAAAGCTATAATAAGAGTAAGTAGGTATAGGATTATAGTGTCTGAGCTTACGGAGTGCACGTTTCTTGGATACCAAGCACATCACAGATTTCGATTTTCCTCTTATTCTTCTTGCTTCTTAATGCACTCTCAAATTTAACTTTCCAAAACTTCTTTGCTGCTTTTCCCCCCTTTTCTCTTTTTTTTTTAGCAAGGCTCACAACTTCAAATAGGTTTCCATAGGAATACATATGATAATCTAAAATTCATATATATATATATATATATATATATATATATATATATATGAAATAACTGAAAATTGGGCCAGGGAGTTATCTCAGTGAACTAAACACCTGCTTGACAAGCACAGGGATCATGGCTTGATCCCCAGTACTAATGCCACATGCCACGCTGGCCCTGCCCTCAGGCATGCTGAGCCTTCTACCCAGTCTGGTCCATAATCCCAGCACTAAGGAGGCTTAAAATAGCAGAATCTCTATGAGTTGAAGTTGTGTAGTGAGATCCTGTACACAATACATTAAAAAAATACTAAAAAGAAAATCCTAGTTCTGGAAAGTTAATTTTTCACTGTAAATAATCAAAATCAGGGGTGTTATTTCAGAACTGTGCAATAAATTAGTGAAAAACATATATATAAAAATGAACAATGTAAAGAAAAAGAATGATGAAAGTAGTCCCATATTTTAAACCATTAAACTCTCATAAAACTGAGTCATTGTAGTCATATGCTGATATGCATGATTTTTACATTTTAAAGCATTTAAATGAATGTGCTATCCACTATATTTTGTGAACTCTTCTTCAAAGTTCTTTTATAGTATTTTGAACATTTCATAATGATGTTTATTATTTTTGTTTAATAAGTGTTCTTTTTTTCTTTTTGTTTTATCTATTTTTAAACAAAATTACCATCGCTAGCCATACAATCATAGCCCTTTGTGCAAAGCATTTCTATTTTAGAATAGAAGTACATAACTCTCAAGTACCAATAATATGCTCTCACTGTTATGAATATGCTACACTTCCTGGAGAGAAGAATTTTTTCCTGATGATATTAAGTCTATGTCACTCTGGTCAGCTACTCTGTGCAGAAAATTATGGAACATAAATTCACTTAATATTTACTGTGTGAATATGTCCAAATTTGAAAATAATTACACTTTTACTATTTATACAAATTTAAAGAGGTTTTCTGAGATGCAGGTGGAAGCAGAAAATTGAAAAAGAGAAAATACTTCCCGTGTGCTGTCACCCATATAACCCTACACACAGCATCTCTGTAACACTGTTCACCACACTGTACATCTCACATCTTTTCAAGTTGCACAGAAGAGCTACAGACCACTAGAAGGGAACAGCCTTTGCCACCATCCCTGAGACAGGGCACCCAGCACACACAACTGAAAAGAGTTATCTATTGTGGTTCATGGAGTCAAAGGGCTCAGTGCACAGATGGGTGATGTCAGGAAAGGGAGAACGTGGCAGAGGAGTCTGACAGAAGTGATCTTCCAACTTTATGGGAGCCAAAAAACACGGAGCAAAAGAGGAACTGGGAGGGAACGACACCCACCTGGGTCATATTCCTGTGACCTTCAGTTCCTCTGGATATAGGACCCCATGATCCTATCAACTTCCTAAACTGTAAGAATTTTCATAGACATCCTAGACCTGACCTATAACTCAAGGGTGAACTCCTAAGAATAGCTTTTCTATTTCTGCTTCATTTATTTTTTTTAATTTTTCACCAATTTTGCATGTTTATATCTGGTAATCTGAACAACTACATGAAGACAACACTATGAGATATAACAATCATTGTTGAATTCCTATCATCTTGTTTTTTGACGCTCTGTACTGTTTCTAATCTTTTGATAGTTTTTATTCTCTTTAAAATAAGAATAAAAAATAAAACAGGGTTTCAAGCTTTTAAAAAATATTAACTTTTCTGTCATGCATGTGGGGAAACACATTTGTAATTGCTGCATTTTGGAGACTGAGACATCAGAAATGACAGGTTCAATTCCTATGTGGTTAACATAGCACAACTAACTTATGCAAAGCTAACTCAACAAAATACCTGAGCATGTAACCCAGTGCAAATTCCTGGGTTCAATTCCTAGTACCATAATCAGAAAAGGAGTAGCTTTTCCAGAATTAGAAACTACTAAAATAGTTTATATGTTTTCAGAAATATCACATTTTGAAAAGATTTTAATGCTTAATTATATTTCAGTATTTTAAATGTGCTTTTAAAATATGTTTTATCCATATGTGATACGTGATACTATATATTAGTGTATGATATATTTATTTAGGGATTTGGAATTAATGAAGGAAAGAAAGGAGGAAGCAAAGAGTAAATTCGTATTTCATCTAGAAATATTAAAGTATATTGTGTTATACAGCTTTTTGTCATTATCACAAATACTAACGTAATCAACTTTCACAGTATGTTTACTTTGGCTCAAGCTCTGGGAGATCTCAGTCCATGCTTGATTGATTACTCAATTTTTAAAAATATTTTTATTTATTTTATTATTATTTTTTTCTTGTTTCAGAACTTTTGTTTGTTTGTTTATTTTTATGGCCGGCTCAGCCTCCCCTGAGGGCAGGGCTGGCACAGCATGTGGTGCTGGGGATCGAACCGCGGTCCCTGAAGCTGCCCAAGCTTCCCCAAGCAGGCGCTTTAGACCACTGAGCCATCCCGCTGGGCCCCTCTATTTTTTTTTAAACTGGCAAGGTTTTATTTTATTTTTATTTTTTTTCTTGTTTCAGAACTTTTGTTTATTTATTTATTTATTTATTTATTTATTTATGGCCGGCTGGCGCAGCATGTGGTGCCAGGGATCGAACCAGGGTCCCTGCAGCCGCCTAAGCTTTCCTAAGCAGGCGCTTTAGACCACTGAGCCATCTGGCTGGGCCCTGATTACTCTATTGTTTTCGATCCTACACCACATCAAAGAGGGTGTGCGTGAGCAAAGCCATATATCTCACACCCAGTGAGTAAAGGACAGAAAGGGAAGGACCACTCTCCCATTAGCTTGTCCTAAGTGAAGAAGCGGGATCATTTTAGGATCTTCCCAAGTTTCCTTGCAAGTAGGATCATGGGATATCGACAATGCTTTTAACATCTTTTGTGGAAAACATTCAAGATTCAAAATGATAGACCTTGTGGTATATAGAGATGTAGCTCAGTGGCATAAGCAACTGCCTGGCAAGCACAAGGTCCCATGGCGGATCCCTGGCACAACGAAAACAAACAAACAAACAAACAAATACATAAATAAACAAAGCAAAAATATTTAAAAATGATATCACGTAAAAATAATATCCCTTACAGAGGGATATGCTATAAACCAATACCATGTAACAGTGAATACCAGTAACATGTGAATAGCATATTATTAGATTGAAAAATCCAGTCCTGCTTTATAACTCAATGAATAAGAATGCTTTAGAAACTGAGAATACTTAGTGATCTATGTTGTATCATTCTCTTGTTTGTTCTATTCATATCTACCATTAAATAGATTGTCTGAGAATATTTCCCTGGATCCTGTCTGATACAACTTAAATTCTTAACTTTCATTCCATTATTACATCTGGTGAAAAGAAGTAGTATTCAGAGTCAAAATTCCAAATATGCTATTAGCACTTAAGAAATATTAAGCAAATAATAATTATAAATTTTTATTCTAGTAATGAAAATGTCAAGATAACAAATATAATTATTATGTATTACCCTTTGAAAATTACAAATAACTTATTGAAGAATTTGTTTTGAAACAATTTTTAACACTAATCTTTCTGCAATACTTTTCAAAATCACTCTCCAGGTAGGTAATACCTTGAAATATTGAACATTCATTTTATTAAAAAGAGAAAAGTTCCTTCCCTTAAAAATATGCATTTATATGATTACTTTGATGAATGCTAATGGTTATGCTTTATGTAATTTTTTATAAAGTAATACTAAATTTATTGTCACAGAAACAAATTATAACCTAGTAGCTAGTTTCGTAATATCATACTTTACATATTTTATTTTATTTTGGTGGTGGGGTTCAAACTTAGGGCACTCCACATGCTAGGCAATTGTTCTTCAACTGAGCTATAGCCACAGCTGACATGATTGCTTTTATGAATTGCTTCTTTGTTCTTGAGAAAATAGTTTAGTTTGAAATGCAAGAGCTATCATTTACCTCCATGGATTTTATGTACTGATCTAAGATGCAGGAATTGGCACTTAGCCATGAAAGTTTTTCTCCCAAAGAATAGACTCTTTTTTGAGACAAGTTCTCAATGTGCAGTTTAGGCTGGCCTTGAGCTCACTTTGGTAGCTCAGGATGGTTTTGAACTCACAACGATCCTCTTGCCTCAGCCTCCTAAGTGCTGGGATTACAGGTGTGAGCCACCACGCCTGGTTCAAGAATGGACTCATTTTACCATTAGAAGTTCACACAAATTTCTTTCGATTGTCCATATATGAGCTCTCCTTCAGGCGTAAAAATTTAAAGCTACTCTTAAAAAATAAGGTCCATGAATTAGATTTTTACAAGCATCTACAATGATTCCACAAGTCTCATATTCCTTTCAGAATCAGGAAAAAATTTTGTTTCACAAAGAAAAATAGAACAATGAATATTAACATGTTCAAATGAATGGACAAGCACAAAGGCACTAAAAAAAGTAAAATAACAACTGAAAGAATTCCATCCAGAAGGAAGATGCTTATAAATCCTCCAGGAGAGGAACTCAGCCACCTGTCCCCCACCTGCTGAAGGTGCTAGTCTCGTTAGATCACGAGCCACCAGGAAAATTTCTTATCCCAGGGAAGGAACAGTAACATTTTCCACATTAATATTCACACTTCCACAGTTGTTACACTTGCTCAACATACTTTTTTCCACGCATGCTTACAAAAAATGAGTTTTGTTTCACATCTTTGAGCATTGGGCATATGGTGCTTAGTTCCAAGGCAGGGCAGGATGGAAGAAGGACATAGTAGAAGACAAACAGTTTGTGGCATGGCAGGCAGAACGAAACAAGCAGTAAGCCTTTCTTTCCCTTTTATTCCTTTCAGACTATAATGCTTTTGGTTGTTGCCCCTCAGACCCAGGGCTTCTGCCTTGAGTAAATCCAGTCAGCTAGACCTAGAGGCATGCTGATCTAGTGGACCGATTGAGTTATAGCACATCCTTAATCCAGTACTCCAGCCATGATCCAATAACCTCCCAGAGACACCCCTACAAGCACATGTGACTTTTGGAGGAGGATTTAGATATAGGTTAATGGCTCCCTTTCAAGAAAACATTGCAACCATGAAAGTATTAAATATTATTCACTAAAAAGTATGCAGCTGATAACATTTGCCATTCTGATAGTGCAATTTTAAAAATCATTTCAAAACCTGCATTCTAAAATATACTAGACAGTATAAAATGATGTGAACTGCCTTTATCAACATTTCTTTATGCATTATAGTTGACACTATAGTTGATAGTTGACATGAAGGGAACTTTTAAATATGGTAAACCTTTTAGTAGCACACAAATTTAGTGAATTAGATTATTCAGGGTAAAGAAAGAGTAATATGGTGAATTTATATATACGAATGGACTACACCCTGTGTTCTGTATGATTACTAGGAGGACACCAGTATGCATTGTATCAAATATTGGGAATGTACTACTAACCTGTTTTGTAACTGTCACACTTATTTCTTATTAAAAATCATAAAAAATTCAAATAAAAAATAAAGTTCTAGTTCTCCATCTGATGTCAGCTTGACATAGTTACTACACCAACACAGCATATTCTGAGATGGCACATCCTGAATATTTCCAGTGTCAATTAAGCAAAACAAGGAAATGGACCCTATGGAGAAAATGCTTCTTTTAGAAGCATCTGGTTACATTATTCTAAAGCTCACTTTCGTATTATGTGTGTTTATGCTTCTATATATATATATTTCTGTTTATAAGGTCAGGTCAGTCTTTTAATCTCTTTCTAAACCTTGTTTGCACACATGTGAAAGCTTTCACTGTTTTCTTCTAACACTATTTCTATTATCCTAACAGATGACAATTACCTTAAATACATCATAACAATAAAACCATTGAGGAGACTCTGCAACTTATACTCATCTTTGCTATGGAAGTTTAGCACGGCTTCTGGTGTACCACATGTACAATGTAGAGTCTAACTTATTTTCTACCAATAGTAGGTGGAGGGCAAGAAAAAACTTAAATTTGTGGGTGTACGGCTGAGTTCTTATCCAATTTGCTCCAGGGCTGCCTTGATGCTGTCATTTGGATATGGTTTACATGAACCACAGTGTGCTAAAGTTTTGAGACATTGAAATCTTAAGTGCTGAGGGCTAGCAAAAAACAATTTTGACTTGGGGATATACTTTGGAAAAATCAAGATTAGTCAGTGGCAAATGCAAGGGCCTGAGTTTGATTCCATGTACAAAAACAAACAAAACATAATGATTTTTCTGAAGAGTAATTTAAGTTTGATAAGAGAAGGTCATTGTTCATACTGCTGGCCATTCCCACCTGTATAGGTCAGGGTTTTACTAGAGGAACAGAATAGATATAATATAAGGACTGGATATCAATACAAAATATACAATCTATAAAGAATTATAAGATTGGCTTACAATAGTCAGCCACAGAGTCAGATGAGGAAGCGCGCACAGGGCATCTGCATGCTCCGGACTCAAGAATTCAATCCCAAGGTCTTGACTTTACCGCAGCACTCCGTGTAAGTCTCTATCGGCTGATGGGTCTGCGATGGAAGACTGAAGTGTCTGTAATGAACGCTCAAGAGTCGGCGATGGATGGCGAAAGATCCAAGCTGGAGGCCAAAGAGTCTGTGCTGCAAGCCAGACGATGAAGTCCAGTCTGAATGCAAAGACTGAAGCTTCTCTGACGAAGTGAAGTGTTGACTCCTTTTTCAGCCCTTTAAAAAGTCTTTTTGTGCTCAGTCATTCTGACGTGGGCCCATTGAACCCTAGGGTGGAACCAATCATACCCCAGGAGGGGCCCTTGATCCTGCTCTAGGGAGAAATCCAATCACATCCTAGGTGGGCCCTGGTCACACTCCAGGGAAGAACCAATTGTACCCCAGAGTGGAACCCCCACCAATAGGGAACCAGGCTGCTGAGTCATTCAGCCAAGTTGACACATTGTATCAACCACTACACCACCTCATGCCATGTGATTTCTTCCTTCATCTATCTGAGACTAGCTCATTCTCTACTACTTTGCATGTCGTGTGTTAGGGGAGACTTCCCTAGGGCACAGCTGTCTTCCATTTGAGCCTTCGGCCACAATAATCACGAGTGAAATAAACCTCTTTATAAGTAAACTAATGTTAGTTCTTTTGCCAAAGCAATGTAGAGCAGTCTAAGATCTCTATTTTCCCCCATCTACCTGCCATTACATCTGCCTGAATTTTCTTCCAAAACCTATGTGCTCAGGGGGCCCAGTTGATTTGATGATAGGTCCTTGATAACCATAAGGTTTACTGATAAGTTTAGACTGAAATGTGATGTTAGGAGCTGAAGCCTGATCTGAAGATGTGGGTCTCAGGGTAGGGGGCATGGGCTTGAATGATATCTTTATCCCTATCTCTTCTCCTTTTATCGCTTTCCGCTTTCTGCCTGTCATGCAATTCTCCATCATTTTCCTCTGCCATGTTGGCCTGCCAGAAGCCTAGAACCTCGGAAGGAAACTATTAACTTAGCCAAATCGAACCTTTCCTCCATAGAGATATGGATATTGCATTTTGTTTCAGTGACAAGAAAGTTATGAATACATGGCGTTTCCTCAGAATATCGCATTTTCCATCATCTTAATCACTCAGATTAATAAGAGCAGATGGGAAAAAAAGTTGAACGCATCTTAGAATAGTTTAAAGAACAGATGTGATCATGTGTATATCGGTTATTTTCTCATTGCTAAGACAAAAATACCTAACATCCAAAGTTAAAGGGAGAAAAAATAAAGTTTGTTTAACTCAGAATCTGAGGAAGTTTCAGCCTGTAGTTGTCAGACCGCAAGGGAGGGTGACATGGAGGAGGGACATCGCAGAGAGAAACAGCTCAGAGGCACAAGATAATGAAAGGAAGCAATCCTCTTTCTTAGGGTGGGTATCACTCACAGCCTTAATCCTGTTGCCTGTAATTCTAGGTCTGCAGCATTAATTAATCCCAGTGTCACACACTCAATCCAACCACACCTGGTAAGTGCCATGAGGTTTCTGGGAAATACCTACATATAATCTGTAGCAATGAGGTCTGTGAGGAACTATAATACATTCTCTATTCAAAATCTCTATGTATTAAAGTCCATTTGTCAAAGAACTTACGTTAAACACAGAAAATAGTTGTGCTTCTATGATGATCCTTCACTTTGGTGCAATTATTGAAAAATAATTAAGTTTGTCTTCATTCATTGTACATTAAATGGCAATATTTTCTTTAATAATGCTCATGAGACTAATGATACAGAAAAGGCAGATAACTGTGACGTACCAGACCCACCCCGAGGGTAGGCTGAACCAGCCATTAAAAAAATACATAAATAAATAAATATTAAATAAATAAATGAACAGTTTTAATTTTGAAAACTCATTATAGAATAATCATTCAAGTTTCTTGATTAGGAAAATATTTTTAGCTACTCGACATTCACTCTGCTTTAATAGATACATAACAAGTAGAAGAATGTTCTACAAGAAGGACAACAATATACATTATAGACGAGATGGTGAAGAGCATTTTAGTTGTTCAAATTAAACCATGAATTTTAGTCTTGCCATGTTTTAAATGTATGGTTTTAATGTTCAGAAAGTATATGGATTATGTCGATATTAGCATTAATCATGAGAGAACACTTTTTGTTATTGCCTGTCCAGTTTAGTCAAAATTGAATTACACTTGCTATAGAAAATTCTGTTTGCAGAAATTGCTCATTATATTAAAGAAAGAAAATGAATGGAGCTGTTGCACCTCTGGAGAGCCGAGACACTGTTTTCATGATAGCCAACAGAAGATTTGCTGGCCATTATTGAACAAAATTTCTCATGATTTGTCAAAGAGATGTAAAGACACTGCTAATAGTATTTGAAGGATTGTGTAAATTTCACAGGGCAAATTATTTTTCAATTGTATGGTCCTAGAAATTCGTAACTTAGCAAACTGCTATCACTTTTGTATGATAAGAAAGATCTCTTCCTTTGCAAATCATAGAACCCTGCTGTAGTTTGGCTAAATGTCACCCATAGGCTTATGTGACAGAGGTATGGCTCTGATTATTCACAGAATGGGGAGTTCTAGAAGGCAGGAAAGATGGTTCTTCCTTAGTTACTTTTCTCTTGTTGCTGGGACAAATACCCAATACCCAAAATGAAGGAAAGAAAGGTTTATTTGGCTCACAGTTTCTGGAGGTTTCAGTCTGTACTCGGCTGGATCCAGGGCAGAGAGGCACAGAGCAGAGAGCAGCAAGTCATAGTGGTGGAATAGCAACAATGATAATAGAGGCAACCAACCAATCAAGGCCGCAGAGCAACAGCATGAGTCTCTAGCTGTCTCTCTTTATATTACATTAGGCTCTCTGTCTTAGCCTATCTGCCCTGGGCCACACCTGTAATCCTAAATGACACAGACCCATAATCCCATCAGTACTAGAACACATAATCTCAGGGATCATGAATTATGTCTCAAACTCTAGAAATCCCCACCCCATGATTGCATGAGGCTTTGGGGGGGGGGCAACTAGACATAAACCATAACAGTTCTATAGGAAGGAAATTAGGTTGCAGGGAGCTACCCCTGTGAAGGCATGTGCAGTGCTTCTCTCTTCTCTTGCTTACTTTCCCAGCTTCCATAGGTAAGTGACTCTTGCCACCATGGCCTGTCATTGTGGGCTGTCTCACAGATGCAGAAGAAACAGGCTGGAAAAACGTAGAATGGAACCTCTGAAACTACAGCCAAAACCAAGTTTTCCCCCTTATAATTTGATTCTCTCAAGCATATTGTTGCATTGAGGGAAATCTTGCTAATACAAGGCCTATGTTCACTACCTAGCAAATTGAGTATAAGCAGTGTTTAAGTCCTATGAATCCCTTTTCACTGTAGCATACTAGCCATGATTCATGCTTTAGGTAAAAGAAGCCTTGAAAACTCAAGATTCAGATCATGGTGATACAGGCTGCTATCTGACTATGTAGTCAGTATCTGTGACACAGAGATGGCCCCACATGGTTCCTTTCATCTCATGTCACGTGCATGCATACAACTCCGGGGCTGGGCAGTCTTTGATGTTACCTCTGCTCTTGTTTGTAGGTGCCTGTGGGTATAAGCTTTGCACTGTATGTGTATTTAATTTTTCTTCTTCTCCAGCCTTTACTAGATCTCCCTGTTGTTGCATATTTGCACAATATACTTCCAGTTATACAATCGCCTCTTTTTGCATCTCTGCATAATAGGAGTTTTTACAAATTTATCATTTATTAATGAATTTCCCTTTAGCGTTTAGAGCCAGAAAACATATCTGACTTATCTTAACATTATTTGCCAGTATCTATTGCATATTTTTTTTGCAATTAAATGTTTCATTCTTCACCTTTCTTCCAACTATAACGTAATCTGTAACCATATAATAATCTTTGT
The DNA here is from genome assembly GCA_004027025.1 of Myocastor coypus. Classification (NCBI taxonomy): domain Eukaryota; kingdom Metazoa; phylum Chordata; class Mammalia; order Rodentia; family Myocastoridae; genus Myocastor; species Myocastor coypus. The sequence continues at coordinate 68,607 of PVJA010005401.1, forward strand.
CCATAGAAATGCTTATATTTGTGGCCCAAAATCTTATACTGTAGGATTTGACACCTTTTCTCTGTTATACCCTATCAAACCAATTTTAGGAACCTTGTGTTGATGTAGGAACATCGTGGTATTATCAACATCTAGAAGTCTGTTAAAACAGATTTGGATGCAGGTATCCAAATCAAACTTTATATATAAAATATTGAAAAGTTAGAATTTGTAGGTATAATATAAATTCCAGACATTGATAAAATTCAGCATGAAAATCTCTGACATAAATCTTTTATTTTGCATAAAATTATAGTTTTTGGAGAGCAGGATTTTCTTCTCTCTCTCTCTCTCTCTCTCTCTCTCTCTCTCTCTCTCTCTCTCTCTCTCTCTCTCTTGTACTTTAGGGAAAAGTCTACAGGGTGTTCAGGGTCTCTGTACAAGATCAGACTCAAAGTGATCCACCTGGTTACAGCCTCTCAAGAGCTGGGATTACCAGGCACCACCATGTCCAGTCTCAATTGCTGATTCAGTGCGCTTCGGGGACAGAGCAGGTATGACAGGCCCAGGGTTGAAACTCCAGTCCCTGCGCCTACTTGCAGACACTTTAATCCACTGAATTGGTTCATGGGTTCTTAGCTTATTCCGTTTAAGGGTAGCCGTACATATAGATATGTAGAATGTATGGACCCTTGAGTCTGGATAATTTAAAGTTTTTTTCTTTTACATCAGACATAAAAATTAATGTCTCAGGCCTGAGAGATAACTCAGCGAACTAAGTGCCTGCTTAGGCAAGCTCAATGACAGGGTCTGGATTCTCATCCCCACAGGCCACACCTACCCTGTCCTTGGGAATGGTGATGCACAACTATAAATCCACCACTGGGGAGGCTCAAAACAGGAGGATCACTATGAAAAATAATTAACGTCCCAAATAAATGGATGCAATTTATGCCAAGTTATTGTGATGCTATAAATTTATAGAATTAAATTATAATGCCCATGAAACAAACTGATATTAAAAATGGAAAGAGACAAACATTAATACAAAAGCTACTGAGTTTTTATTTTTATTGATGCAGGGTCTCACTATGCAGTCCTGACTCATAGTGATCCTTCTGCCTCAGTCTCCCCAGCTCTGGGGTTGCAGGTGTGCACTGCCATGCCTGGTTCTGGGGTCAGTATATCGCACCTGGGGCCTGTATAGCATGATGACTTAGGACATTGCAGTTGCAGGCAGGTGGTCGTGAGATGGAGCTATCACTCCAGCCCAATACTGAGTTTTAACTGTGGTAATGCAAAAACACTGAAAAACTTTGGAAACATTCTTCTGCAGGTATGGAAAGCAAGTTATATGTTTTTTTATTTGATCTTATAGTAAATTTGAAAGTTTATTAAATTTATATATCACAGAATAGAGTGAAACTTTGTAACATTTTCTTCAAGTTTATAGTATAGCAAGACTTTTTTTGTTTTTATAGTTAGTATTTTAAAATGGATTTCTAATTTGCAACAATGTTTTAAATAATAAATGTAGTTACTAAACAGGCATACTTTACTAATGCATAATATGCTTGCTACATGACATCATAAAGTTTTGAGAAAATCCTCTTTCTCAAACTTATTTAATTGTGCTTACTAAAAATTCAATACTTAGTGTCATGTTTATATAGTGAAAACTCAGTTCTCTCATTTATTTTGCAATAACTTATATTTCATACAAAATATGAACTAAAGCACTTTTAGCTATAGTAATGAAACATCCAACAGAAATGAGAGAAAATAATAAATTACTATTACTATAATATTTTTATCAATAGCATTAATATTAATGTTGATACTTCATTTCATTTGTCTTTATTAGACCAACACTTGACTCAGTGTGTTTCTCTTAATGCTTACAAAATAGTTGCTTGTCCAAATTGCTATTAATAATAATTCTCATCGTTCTGGTGTTTGAAAAAGTGTGATACTGTAGATGAAGGTTTGACTTACAAAGAATAGTGCTTAGTATAAAGCTTTCCATTCAATGTGACATGTAATATTAAAGAAACATTATTTAGATTGCTGTCACATTTTTCTTTTCTGTTTTTGAAAATCTTACATCAGTTGAACTAATGACGAAGATTTTTGTTTTTTAATGACTGATACCTACTTACCTTACTAGATAATGGCTTTCAAAGTCAAATGATCTTGATAACCGAGCTTTGACAATTAAGTTTTTTTTGTGGGTGGCCTCATTAATCTGGAATCAGTGTTTTTTAAAATTTTCATCTCTTGAATGACCATGAATAATGATGTTGAATATTTTTGATGTTTTTCATTTGTTGTTTGTATTTCATTATCTGAGAAGTGTATAATAATCCTACCAGTTGTGTAATAACAACTGATTGAATTTCAGAATTTTTCAGGGTTTTTCTTTTTTCTTTTTTCTTTTTTTTTTTTGTCCTGTAGGCCTTAGTTCTACACTGGAAATAATGAAGAAAATGTACTTTGCAATATTTAAAGCTTTTAAAAGTAAAATAAAATGATATTTCATTTTAATTATAGCTTTTTATTTTATAAAAATTTAAATTTAAATTTTGAATTTAGATATAATATATAAATATTTCATCAGCAAAATCTTCATATTGTGAATTATGGAATTTGATAACAAACTTTCTTACTATAAATTCGGACTTTACATAAGTCTTATTACTCAAAGCGGAGAAGTTGGATAAAACTCTAATGGAAATTAAGGAAAATACATTCCATTTAGGTAAAAGTTAAATATACCCATTAAATCTGTAATAGTTCTGCCCAGGCTGGCATTAATTGAATATGCACCATTTTGATGAAAACTATGTGTGAAAAATATAAACTAAGTATTAATACTTTCTAAATACAAAGACGAAGATCAAATTTAAAAAATTAGGCTGAGTCAACAAATCGGCTAAATCATACTTTCCGTGATGACCACAAACATTTTAAAATATGTAAGAGTCGGTGAGATAGCTCAGCAGACTCAGCACCTGCTTTAGCAAACATAGGGACCAGGGCTTGAACCCTGCTTTGGCATGCCCCACAAGACCTGCCCCAGGTCTTGATGAGAGGACGACTGAGACTGAGCATGGTGGTGCATGCCTGTAATCGCAGCTTTGCGGAGGTTGAAAACAGGAGGATCATTATAAGTCGGAGCTGCATAGTGAGACCCTGCAGCAAAAACATAAAAGGAAAAAGAATTTAAAAAGGAATAAAATACAAATTATATATGAAATACCTATTTTATAATATATGAAGTATGAATTTTATAATAAAAGCTTGCATTTGTTTATGGTTGAGGAAAAGACCAATTATTTTAGTATGAAATACTTTCACTTCAAAGTCTGGGATTTGTAGAAGTGGAGTAATTTGATGGCATTCTTAGGGTACATGTATGTAAATATTTGGTATTTAAATAAAAATTATTTGCTGAACTATAAATATTTGAGTACCTACTCTGCTCAGGTTCATATGTTGAAAGAGATAAAAATTTAATAAATTTTCATTATCTAGAATAACTCAATATTTCATGGATAACATGTCTTGTCCTATTTTTAAGAAGGATTATAAAGTTAAAACCAAACTTGTAAAGAGTTGTAGGTATATAGCTGTGGATGAAAATCAGATTCTGAATTTAAGGACTTCCTTATTCCTTAGAACTGAAGACTTGTAATTCTGGGTTTGCTGTATGAGTCATTTTCTTCCAGTGGAAGCAACAGCGAGTTTTGGTGGTGCTGTACTCCTAGTGCTGTATGCTACTAGACAAGTTAGATAAATCAAAAAATGTTAAAAACTCTTTCCTAAGGTTCTTATTAACAGATTATGCCATCTAAGTGAAGAAAACAAAGTTTGTTATTTGGCCAATAGTGACTATTGTAATCAATAAAAAGATTGCTTGACTAATGATTTCTTCAGAAACAATAATCCAAAGAACTGAGGCTCATGAAATGTATGTTAAGTTGCAACATTTGTATTTTCATACAAGCAATTTTTTTCTCACTTTAGTACTATATTTAAACATGAGGTGCAATTTCAGAGAAACACACTCCATCAATCAGCAAAAGTTGGAAATATGAATTTTGTTTCAATTCCTTCAGATCTCTATCATGTAAATCGTAAGTCTCCAGAGTTCTACTTTAACTACAAATAGTAAGGGACATTTTGAGCAGCACAAAACATTCAAGATAATCCTTTAAAAAAAATTGAACTCTCAAAACTTGAAGAAATTTGTATATGAACGAGGGACTTTGAAACAATTTTCTTTTACTTGTTTTCCATGAATACTGAAGCGAGCCTTTACCTTAACAGGCCTGGCTCTGCTACAGATCCCCAGCACCCAGAGACAGGAGGGAGCTCTCCAGCAGGACTGGGGTAGCTCCTGTCCAGTGCAAACCTCTTTTAGTGAAGGGCAGAGCAGAAAGCTCACTCTGAATGTGGAGAATGCAAATAAGGGTCTTAGATTCCTCTTTTCCTTCTCTTAATCCTAGCAAGGTGTTCCACCCCTTCTTAAAAGAGGCAGTAGTATCTGCTGAAGTTTGCTGAGTACTCTTTTCAGTGGTATTTAACAGTTCTTTTATTTATTTATTTATTTATTTACTTACTTACTTACTTACTTATTTATTTATTTATTGTCTTTTTAAGACAGGGTCTCGCTGTACAGTTCAGGCTGGCCTTGAGCTCAGTTTTGTAACCCAGGCTGGTCTCGAACTCTCACCGATCCTCCTGCCTCAGCCTCCCGAGTGCTGGGATTACAGGTGTGCGCCACCACACCCGGCTTAACAGTTCTGTTAAATGGAAAAGAAAACAATCAAAAGCCCTAGCTCACTTTATCACATCTTACAGGAGCTGGGGAAATGTCAGGACTACAAAACATTAAGTCTTTTTAGTGATTCCATTTGGGTATTTCACTAGCATTCGCTGTGTACTTTTTCTGTGTGTGTGTATATTAATAAGCATAGCATGACTCATTCAGATCACAGTCACAAGGATCCAATCCTATTTCACTTTATACAACCCTTGAAGGTAACTCTTTCATCCTATGTTTCCACACACAGCCGGAGGTAAACTTGTTTTTTATTTTGTTTTGTTCTTGTGTTTCTTCTTTGTTTTAGTATCAGGAATCAAACTCAGGATCTTACACAGGCAGGCGCTGTCCTGGAGAATTATATCCCAGGCCCTCCAACTTAGTTCTAGTGGATCTAGAATTTTTCCAGTGTAAGAACGAAAAACACATCTAGAGTCTTTGAGTTACTAAAGGAAAATGTAGGCAATATATTGCTGTGGAAACTTTACCAATAAGGTGTAGGTAGCTGCCTCAGCCCTCACCTCAGTCAACACTCAAACATATGCTTTGTTTTGTTTGATTCAGCGTCTCCTACTGATAGACATGATTACTGCAAGTGAGAGAACCCAGTGGAGGAGAAAACCTCTCTTGAGCTCTATTTTCCTTAGCAACAGTAGTCAAACGTTTTCACACTAGGAGAGATGTTTGAATCATAAGACTGATTGTTTTAATTTAACTAAAAGTTGAGTAGTTAACATTACAATAAACTATAGATGCAATTTGTATTATCATTAATAGTTGAGGGAACAGAAATATATTATGTAGCCATATTTGTTTGTTGTTCATTTGGATATCAGCAAAATCCTAAAATAACATTGGCCTTTAGGAGATGGAAGTATAGTTTCTAAGTCTTTGATAGTGATATTGATCTTTGAAATTTCATAAACATAATTCATTATATATTTGTTACTAATCTGGTAAAGAGAAGTTTCTGGAATTTTCAGTGGTCTGCCCTTGAAAATGAACTTTCTTGTTTAAATGGGTGATGTAGTCTTCACCAACTATTTCGGAAGTTTTATGGAAAATATACACATAGGAATAAGAAAGCAACCAAAATCTGTATGTCTAGAACCCTTAGACAAGATGAGGAAAGATTTATACTAAAAATAATGTTCCACTTGAACCTTGCAGGACCCCATTAAAATTGAGAACTACAGGAAAAGTTTGGAATTTATGATTCAGGGTGATTTTGCGCAAAACACTGTTATTTTCACATTCTCTATACACTATCATCTTAAGAAATGACCATGAGTCCCTTTCACAAATTCTTCAAAAAATGTGGTGTCACTGTTTAATCAAAGCTCAAGGAATGTAAAGTGAGAGACAGAAAACTAGTTTCTCCCGTCTTTGTCTTATCTTCTACCTACATTTGTCAAAAATTAACAACTATGTTATATGACACAGGGACTTCAGAAATGTAATTTACATGTTTCTAGCTCCAGAGATACATAGTAGAGCCCAGGTAGCACATGGGCAGATAGATAATTAAAAATAACAAAGTCGAGCAATTATTCACTTTCTCATAATGGGAAATTAATAGAACAAATTTTAATTATGATAAAGGACATTTACTTACATAATTTTGTCTTTGTATTATAAATTTATTTTGAAATATTCATGCATAATCTATAGAATACATCAGATGTGATCTACTATTGATAGAATAGCCATAATTTAGTAGCATGAAATAACCAATTATTATTGCTTTCTAGTGAAGGTGTAAACTACATAGCTCTTGGCTGGGCTGTCTCATGTATCTCAGATGACTTGAGAATTAACCAGTTATCTCTAAAGATATTTGTTGCAGCCCATATCTATAGGAATGTGGACAATCAGGATTACTTCCATATATGTTTTTAATGTTTATATACCTAGCTCAGGTTTCTTAAAGTGGTGGAGTGGTTTTAAGTGACTGAAGCAAATTATTCAAATTTGATGCATAACCAGGTATGAAAGTAACAAAGCATCCCTTTCTCTTCGTTTTCTCGACCAAATAAACTCAGAGCTCAAAGATGATGTTCATGGGAATAAATTCTGTTAATGGAAGAAGCTAAGCAATCACATCATAAAACAGCATTGTGACAGAAAGCCTCTTCTTTGTTTACATATTTTTTTTTAAACCTCAGACGTGGTATCAGTAGGTCTCTGTCAAAATGGTTATAATAAAATTATATTACTTTTGAGATTAAATTGTCACGAGACACTGTTGCTGTTGCCTTACCGTCTGTCTTGCTATATTCACTCGAAGTTCTATGAGATAAAGTCAGTTATCTGGTGAGCATAGCTTAGAAAAAAGTGTTCAATCAATTCAATTCTTAAAAGACAGCAGGACTTAAATCTAATATTATAAGGCAGTAACTAGATGACCACTTATTACTGAATTTAAGACAATACTTATTATAATGTCTTTTTCTAGGTTGCTAAATTTGGGAATAATTGTGTCTGTGAGGTGTGCGCGTATGTGCATGCATGTACATGTGTATGCATGTATGTGCATGGGTGGTTACATTCTTGTTAACCATTCATGTTTATGGCACATCTATGGAAAAAACTTTGAGTTGTTTGATTTTTTTTATTAATTTTAATGAGAAAGAAATAGCAAAGAGATAGTTTCAAAACAGGCTAGTAGGACAGTTAATTAAATTAATACAGTGCATATTGTTATCTTTCTAGCAGTTAATTCAGAGTACAATATGCAGACTTGATGTCTTGTCTAAATACTACTAGTACTAATCTTTCTTCTCACTGAACTAAGAGAAAGTATCTGCATATATATCTTAACTAAAAGCAACTGAATGGCATACGAAATTTTCTGCTCAAGGAGATTATGTGGCTGCAAATGGAAGTGATGGACACTGCACAGTGTGCCTAAGGAATGTCACCTAGAGAGAAAACTTTCAGGCTCTCAGAGAGAGCAAGTTGGACAAGCAATTTGACTCATGCAAATGGCTGACATTGACAACAGTTCTACAAAATGCTGTACATGGTTTCAGGGTAAATTCTGAGATTTGACTAAACTTTTCATATACAAAAGTTACATTTTTTGTTATAAAGGTCTTGCTTTATCTTGGTCTTAACCATCAAGCAGAAAAAGTCTAACCGCTAGATATAAAAAGTAAAGCCATATTAATATACTGAGCTATGAAAGGCTCAAGTCACCTTCTTTCATTGCTAGTTCTGCTGATAAACCACTACTATTATGGACTACAGGACTGCATTGGGTTATTCATGCATCTAAATATTTCACTTCATGCACCTCCATGCGCTTCATATTTGAATAGCAATGGAACGCCCATCTCTGACAAAACAAAAAAGGCTGATAGAAATGAAAGACTATTGTGTAGTGAGTTGTTTGAAATTTTAAACCTGGATATAACTAATTATTAATAGTTGAAAATTGAAAATTACCATATGTATATATCTTTATCTTTATTTTTTTTTTTTCAGACTGGGGGACCGATCTCAGGATCTTTCACTTGCCAGGGAGGCACTTGTGGCCCTGAGCAATCTCCCCGGTCCCTAAATGTTGATGTTATTCAAATAGCAAGAACATTGATTCCACAGTATCTATTTGCGAATGATAATTAAAAAAATCAGGAATAAACCTCATGCACAATCTTAGAAGTCTAAGTATTAAAAATAATTTGGGGTTTTAGAAAATATTACTAGTCTCCTTTGTAATAATTTTCCTTGGTACATTTTCTGCAATTGAAAAAAAAAACAAAAACAAGAAGAAACTGTCATATACAGACATAGTGACATTGAATTTTCTTACAGGTGGTGATATATATCTTTATACTCTAAAGAAATATTTTGGGAAAAAGCTAAAAATTATGACTAGTCACATTAAATTTTGCACAAAGGTTCTCATAACCCTTTCAATGTGATATTATGGTAACATTAAGAAAAACATATGTCATTCATTTTATCACTCTCTAAAGTACCGTGAATAGTCTTTCTGTTCTAATGGTTTTAGAAAACATTTTCTTTCTTGCTACGGAAATTGTTACTTATCAGAAATCACTCCTCTTTATATTCAGCTACTTTCAAACAAGTCCTTACAACGTTTCACTCTATGTAAGCAAATTCCTTTCAAGTTTGATTCCTAACTCAGGAACCCTAAACATATTCCAGAAGCAAGTACCCCAAAGATTAATTTTTATACTTGAAATTTATGTTTGAAAATTCAAGTACTGAATATACTTACACAATTTTACAGCACATATCATACTCCTTGTCCTACACACACATGCACACACACAGTTACACCCAGCATGTATTCACCAAAAGTTTTTACTTTTTCTAAATTTCCACTAAAAGTTCTGCAACTTCATCTATTAACAACACAGAGGAATGCCCGCGCATGAAGTATTCTCTTCTTTTATTATGAGTTCTATTATTGCTTCTGTCAACCATAAATAAGTGGACTTTAAGACAGGCTAAGAGTCAAGTGACAAGCAAAGACAATTTGAATCAGCTCCGATGTTTGTTTTCCTAGAAACTTGCAACAGCTACCTAGAGAGCAGCCGCGTCTGTTTTCCATGCTGTTTCTCATTATCTGTGTTTGTTAATGCAAGTGTTACATACAGAACAAGGGAATTTACTTGTAGATTTTTGGTTCTTCTTCAGCAAAGAACGCTTAGGCAAAGGCAGATGGGTCTCCTCCTGTTCATATGGTGTGCTTCTGCTGCATGCTGCTTACCTGGAGGGTGCTCTCCCGGGGCCACACCCACCTCCTTGAGTGTCAGCCAGTGGAGTTTCTTAGGGTTCACAGGCTGTGGAGCCATTTAAGACTTTTTAAAACAAATGAATTTTGAAAGTACTCCCATTTGGCAGATTTTACTCATTTCTTAACAGAGAAGAATAGTGAGTTGCAAAGCAAAATAAAATTGGGAAATGAAATTATTGCTTTAAAACTGTTGCCGGATATATACATCTAGTAAGAGGGCAGTGTATTTTTATTGATCTAACTTAACAGAAGTTATGATTCACTGTTGTAATTTAGGTAAAGTAAGTAGTAGATAAAATAAATGGCAAAGGACATTAGGAAAGTGGGAGGCTGCTGAAAATATAGATTGAAAAAATAAAAATGGAATTTGAAAGAGAAGTATAATAGTTGTAGTGGTTGATACAATGTGTCAACTTGGCTGAATGACTCAGCAGCCCGGTCCCTGTTGATGGGAGCCTCACTCTGGGGTACAATTGGTTCTTCCCTGGAGTATCACCAGGGCCTGCCTAGGATATGATTGGATTTCTCCCTAGAACGGGATCAAGGGCCCGTCCTGTGGTATGATTGGTTCCACCCTAGGGCGCAATGAGTCCACGTCAGAATGACTGAGCACAAAAAGACTTTTTAAAGGGCTGAAGGAGGAGTCAACACTTCGCTTCGTCGGAGAAGCTTCGGTCTTCGCATTCAGACTGGACTTCATCGTCTGGCTTGCAGCTCAGACTCTTTGGCCTCCAGCTTAGATCTCTCACCTTCCGCCGCAGACTCTTCAGCCTCCATCTACAGACACTTCAGTCCTCCATTACGGACCCGTCACCCGACAGAGACTTACACGGAGTGCTGCAGTAAAGTCCAGGCCTCGGGATTGAATTCTTCAGTCCGGAGTGTGCAGACGCCCTGTGTGCGCTTCCTCATCTGACTCTGTGGCTATTGTAAGCCAACCTTACAATTTCTTATAGATTGTATATTTGGTGTTAATATCCATTCCTTATATCTATTCTGTTCCTCTAGTAAAACCCTGACCAATACAGAACTTGGTACCAGAGAAGTGGGGTCGTTGCTGTGACTATACCTGACAATGTGGATTATAAGCTTTTGGAAATGGCTTACAGGAAGAGATAGGAAAGGTTCAGAGATGTCGGCTAAAAACAAAGCAGTAGAACGGCTTCAGCTGTTCAGCTTGGGCGATTTTGGTCAGAGCTTAGACCAGAAGACTGACAGAA